>KV425584.1:253636-296827 GCA_001632425.1 Neolentinus lepideus HHB14362 ss-1 | reverse complement strand
TACAAACAGTAAAGTAATGGCTTAAATACATAAGAGCGACTACTCCGTGTCCGATCCTATCTACCTACTACCGCGAATTGTGCCTCTGCTCAGCCTCACATCCATACGACCTGTACTGCCTTGCTCCTAATCCACATGCGCTCTGCAACCAATACCCTGCGTGGCCAACTCTAGCACGCGCGCCACTCTGCGGATGGGAGCCAGTCGGGTGCATCTTGACTTTGCATTAGGGCGCGCCTCTTTGATGATCCGGGGGTGGGCTATGCTGCCGATGCTAGCGTGATACTGCCGAAAGAGGGATAAAGGGCAGGGCCACTCTGTGGTGCGGCGGTGTCGTGATAGCCATGGTCGCGCCATGTGTCGATGTGCACTGCCTGCATAAGGAAAGGCGCGCCAATAGAACTTGTGCTGATCTGAGGCGACGGCAGGCTGTACGCCATATGGAAAGGCGCCCTGAGACACTGCCTCAGTTCAGACCGCAGTAAGAACACCGGCCGACGCATGCCGAAATGCCGATGACTCGACTGAATGACATCCAGCGTCCGAGCTACCGAGGAGCCGTCCTAAGTCCGCCGAGGAGCCGAGAGCCTTGTCGCTGGTGCGTAGGGTCGCTAGTGCGCAGAGTACCGACAGTGCGCTATTGAGTCGCTAAGTCGCCGTTCCCACAAAGTGCGCAGAATCGCCCTAAGTCGCATTTTCTGGGGTCAGAAGCCAATGGGGCCTATCACCGCACATGCCGCAAAGGAAGCCCTTTGGCTTCTCTCTCTTATCGGAGAGTTGCTCACACCTTTAGGGCACACTATGATGCTCTACTCGGACAATCAAGGTGCTATTGCACTCATGGAAAACCACCAATACCATGCTCATTCAAAACACATTGATATTCATTTTCATTTCATTCGTTGGATCGTAGAAGAGGGCAAGCTGCGACTGGTCTATTGCCCGACTGCTGACATGGTAGCCGATACCCTGACGAAGGTGCTACCTTCCCCGAAGGTCAAGCACTTCACCGCTGAACTCAGACTCCGTATCGTTTGAGGGGGAGTGTTGGAATGGCAAACCGGTACGGATTCCATTGCGATCAAGATTCATTATTTCCTTTCTTGGACTATGTTTTCATTGCGAACGTTTCATGTTAATCACCGTAAACCACCCTCCTTTATTTGATAATCAACCATTAAGAAATTAACTATTGATTGGCTTTCTGTTATTTGATATTCTTGTCACATACCTAGCAGCCGGCGTAGATACAAAAGACCCGTACTTTCGTATCTAACACCTCACCTTTGCACTGTCTTCATAGACACGCATAAGCTGAGGTGAGCTTCGCATGCGTATACCCTAGTTGGTCATGTCCTTACGATTACCTGTAGACTTGTCTGTTTGCTTGCAGGTAATTAATATTAAACCTTTGGACTGTCTTCATAGACGTGCATAAGCTGAGACTTGTCTGTTTGCTTGCAGACTCGCGCGTCTACATTAGGTCAAATATTCTTTTACCTTCGCCTGGCAAAGAATGGAAAGATTACTTCCATGTCAGCGTAAGATTGTGTGAGGTCGGATCCAGAGCATTGAGATATCAAGTGTACAACATTGGTTGGACAGGCCTGTTAGGTGGAAGCCTCTGAGACCAACAAGCTGGAGACACCTCCAACGAATCGTGATGCTGATAAGCGCCATGATGGACATTGTCGTGAGTAGAAAGTTCACGGGAACGTAACCTCATCCTAGTAAAGCACACCACACAATGGTTATACGGGCGTCTTCCTTCGCACATGTACATTCGGGACATCCCGGAAGGCTGTCACTTAGCAGAATCCGCTTTATGGTATTTAGTGTCTTATTGGTCAAAGAGGAATTGCGTGGAGTCTATTCGCATATAGAGCTTCAGTCGACATGAACGCCTGTTTATTGCCTATGTACGCCGCCAGCGTCCTCGCAAACTACTTGAAATACAAAGGATGGGATACAACAATGGTGAGTTGGGGTTCATTACAGTCTAAACACTTTTCGTTCCAAACATCTCTACAAGTTCTTGTTATCAAACGCCTTCCCGTGAACATAGTTCACCATTTCGCGGACCCACGGCAGCTGCTCGCGGCCTGCGCCAAACGCCATCCCTTTCGCCATCACCTTCCTGTAGTTCTTCCCTGGCGCGACCTTGCCAAGCACGTACGGCTCGCGCGTTTCCACCCGCGTCGGCACAGGGATTGAGCGCCCAACGACCGCCTCCATCCCCTGCCACGCGAATGTGATTGCCTCCTTAGCACCCGCAGGGATGCCCGCTGCGTCGAGCATGAAGATCTTGGCCTTGGGGTACTGGCTCTGGATGTACTTGGTGATGTTCGGGTTGTACGCTCCGCCACCGCACATGAAGATCTCGTCAATATCCTGGCTCGGCGCGTACCGCTTGTAGTGGTCGCAGATTGCCTGCGCGGTGACGCGGGTGATGGTCGCGACGATGTCGTTGTCTGAGAGTCCCTTCTTCTGCGCCTTGTCGATCAGTTCGAACGCGAGCGTGTCCCTGAAGACCTCGCGCCCGGTCGTCTTGGGCGGGTCGAGCGCGAAGTACGGGTGCCCAAGGAAATCGTCGACGAGCGCCTGGTCCACCGTGCCCGCCGCACCCATCAGGCCATCGCGGTCGTACTCCTTCTTGCCATCGGTGAACATCCGCACGGCTGCGTCAATGAACACGTTGCCTGGTCCCGTGTCGAAGTCGTAGCAGGCGTCGACGCCGCCCTGGGGCCCGGGCGGGATGAAGCACACGTTGGCGATGCCGCCGATGTTCTGGCACGCGCGCAGCTTGGTGGGGTGGTGCAAGAGGAGGGCGTCGAAGAACGCGATGAGAGGGGCACCTTGACGCCCGGCTGCCTGATCCGACACGCGGAAGTCAGTGACGGTGGTGACGCCGGTTCGTGCAGCTATAAAGGTGCCTTCGGCGTAGGTTAGCGCGGAGCGGACTTGGTTGTCCTCGGGCATGGAGAGCAGCCAGATAGTCTGGCCCTAGAAATCGGGAGACACGTCAGAAAAGGAGTCAGGACAGTATGGTGGATGAACTTACGTGCGACCCGATGACATCGATGTCCTCGAGCTTGAAGCCATTCTCCTTGGCGAACTGGATGGCCGCGGCGGCGAAGGTATCGCCAAGGATCACGTTGATCTCGGACATCTCTTCAGGTGTGGTGCTATTCTCGAGGATCATCTTCATGACGCGCTTCTTGATGGTCTGCTCGAGGGGGATCTCGCCATACTGGAATACTGTCAGATGGTGTTGGAGATGGTAAGGAACGGTGGACATGCCTTGAGGAGCTCAAAGCGCATCGGTGCCTCTGGGTTCGACTGGTGGAAGCGACACAGCACAATGTCGATGCCATCCTAAGGAGGAAGAAGGCATCAGCGGGTCACACACTCCATGGCAGCGATGGGATATCCACCATCGAAGTACCGCTGAAAGTGCACCAAGCGATTAGCACCTGATCCGAGCTTACACCGCATAAATGAATTGTGACTCACGAGTTCATACCGAGGACGGTGAAGTTGAGTGGTGCCATGGCAGCGACGAACTAGAGCGAATGGGGAAGGTAGACAAGGCTGGAGGTAAATCTGGTGTCCTGCTTCTTGGAGTTTTGATGAGTTTGGCCGTGATCTAGGCAACAGTCCGCTTGCTTGGGATGCAGAGAGGGCGTACCAGGCTGCACCTGTTGAGTCGGCGACTGAGAAAGAAGTGCGGGTCGGCACACCATGTTGAGCGGTCGGTTGTGTAGGGCACATCTCTTGAGTTGACAAACTTTGCTTTCTTATACGATATGAGTGACATGAACTGATGTGTGTTGTGCGCTATCTGGGCGTGTCGTGTCTCAGATAATGTCGAGTCTCGAAACTTGCCTCAACACAAGATACCCACCGAGGGCGAAAATTAGGCAATCGATCCCGACCAGCAGCTGTTGCTACTCCCCGACAAAAGATCGTGAAGCCAGTCCTCGACTCGATCTCCTACCAGAAGCATCTGAGTGTACGTAACTTCCCCACACAGTATCCCTTCCCTACCGTTCCGCCCATCCCTAGGCCTATCAACCCCACAAAGTACATGTTGCACCTTGCACCCCATCAAATCCGCGTGCTATCGGAGACGGGTCCTCACGCAGAAACACGGGTCGAATCGAGAGCGGCGGCTGGCTACCAATAGAGGGGATAACCTTGTGCCGCACCGTCAAAACTGTCCATGTATAAATGGATGAGTCGTTCGTGAGTGCATGTTGATGTATAAGATGTATTATTTAATCGATGCACGGATGCTGCATGTATTCATCGACGCATGCTGCATGTATCAATCGACGCAGGCGTGCTGCACGTAATCGAAGTTACGAGGATATCGAGCACCAGCTCTCTTGTGCACTCCAAATCAATAATCCAAGCTTCCTCGACTTGTCGAGCGCAGGGTACCCAATTCTAGTATAAAGTGCGGCGATCGACTCGGAAGTCCATGAAAGTCTTATGATATCCAGAGCATCGAGTTCAAGCACCCTCGACTCCCGCAAGAAACGCAGCAAATCCAACTCCCCGCAAGAAACGTCAACAATCCAACTCCCCGCAAGAAACGCAGCGAACCCAACTCCCGCAAGAAACAAATCCACGGCACGGCAGCAACCCACCTCTAGACTTGGTACCCTATAAAAGACTTAGTAGGCGAGCAACTGTCTTTAATGGAGACTTGTACCGGTTTACATTACGCGTGTGAGAAGCCTCCCTTGACTCCGTTCATCGCTCGGAAAAGGCATAACCAGCACATGCCTCTGTCTCAAAGAGGAGGTCAGTGATCGACACAGTGGGTGGCTGATGCCGCACGTCGGCAGACTCCTCCAAAGCTTCCTGCATCTGCACTTTTGCAGCTATGAGTAGGGCGTAGAAAAGCGCTGATTTTCCTATTCTGCAGCTACCGATGAATACAACACCATCCCCTTTACGAAAAAGTGTCACTTGAAAATCTTGCTGCAGACTCACATTGAAGATTATACTGATACCACTGATCTGAGCCAATTTTTGGTGTCACAAGCAGATTATAGATTGGATAAATACATCAACTAAGCTACAGTGCAGTATTCTAAAGCATAGGACAGACGAGGAGGAGGATAAAACCATTAATCATTAATGAAGTTATGCAAAGGAGCCAGCCGGTGTGTGCCGGCGCGACCGCCACAATATGCACGTGGTACCACTGCGTCGGTCCGAGCCCCCCTGAATCCGGTAGAGCCCCCCTGAATCCGGTAACTGCCGCTTCCTAAACGGGCGGACGGGAGGACTCCCTAGCGTGCATCGAAAATATGCACTAGCCTAACCCACTTTCTTGCAAAAATCACCCCCGCCATATAAACCACGTGGCAGCAACATCACCCCCACCACAAAATCCCATCCCCACATCTATATATCTACTAAATACATAAACACAAATCTCGAATCTCATCTATAAAAACAATCCTCTATAGCGATGAAAAGGGAAAAAGTCCAGGCCAGATTACGCAGCGTGAAATCAATAAGTTACTCCAAAATGTCCAGCGTCGCCCACCAAACCACCCACCCACCTAGCACACCCACCGAACACAACACACCCACCTAACACACCCGTCCCTCCACACCCTCCCCTCCCTCAACACAACCCCACAACACCCCCCCCCCCCCCCCAACTCACACCAAAGACCCTCAATTCAACCACGCATGCCCCAACAGCTCCCCCGCGCCCTCCCGCTCCTCAGGGCGCCACCTCACCATCCTCCCCACAAAATCCACAAAAAGGGCCTTCTCCGGCCCGTCGAGGGTGGTTATCGTATCCTCCAGCCTCACTCTCCCCAACCCATACCCATAATCCGCCCTCAACCGCCCGTCCTCGTCATAAAACAAGTGCGCGTCCACAGCACCGGAAAGAAGGTCAGAGGGGGCAGGCCCAAGGATACTAGTGATCTGCGCGAGCTGCCGCCCCGCGTCGTACGCGTCGTACGCGTCCCGGCCTGAGCAGAGCGAGTCGCCTTCGAGGAGGTTCCAGAGCTACATCACCATCACAAAAACACAAGCACACAAGCACACAAAACCAATCAGCCAAACCCACCAAACCCAAAATGCTCAACGCACCATGACCCCGAGGTTCCATATATCCGCGGGGTACGACCACGCGCGCCCGAGCGTGACCTCCGGGGCCCTAAAATCGTCCGGCTGGGCCCAATGCGTCAGGGGCTCCCCCCCATCGCCCCGCACGGCGACGTCAAAGTCGGTCAGCCGCAAAAACCTGGGAAGGGAACGCAGCGGCCCCAAGTCGTTGCGCGAGCGGTAGATGGAGCGGTCGGCGAGGATCTTGCGCGGGGACGGCTGGGCGCGCTCGGCGGCGGCGAGGGTGTCGAGGAGGGCGGTGGATTCGAGGGCGAGGAGGATGTTTTCGGGTTTGATGTCTATCAATCCGATCCGATCAGGGAAAGGGTCAGTGGGTGAGGAAGGGGGCGCACCGGTGTGGATGATGCGGCACTGGGTATGCAGATAGTCGAGCGCGTACAGGAGCATGCGGACGGTCGACTTGAGGAGGGCGGGGGGGTAGGCGCCGCCGAGGCGGTAGCGCTGGAAGAGCCACAGCGGCTCGCGCATGGGCTCGTACACGAGCGCGGTGTGCGCGGCGAGCTCGAACGCGTCCTTGGCGGTGCGCACGTACTTCAATGCGGGGTGCCACGGGTTCGCGGCGCGGATGTGCTGGGAGAGAGCGAGCTCGCGCTGGGCGGCGGCGCGGTGCGGGGGGTCGGAGCGGCAGACTTTGAGGGTGACGTAGCGGTCTTCGGGGAAGCGGTAGCTGGGCACGGGTTAGAAGGGGAATAGGGGATATATGTGGGGAATAGGGGATATGTGGTACGTACCGCAGGAGGTCGCGGGCGAGCCAGACGGTGGAGTTGCCGCCGTAGCCGAGCTTTGCGACGACCTCGTACGTGTCCTGGAAGACCTCGCCGAGGCGCACGGGGTAGAAGTGGCGGGGGCTGTAGTCCGGGGCGCCCTCTTCTTCAACAGGGACGTCGGAGGCCAGCAGGGGGACAGAGCGGTAGACGTGGGCGGACACGGGGTGGTGCGGGAGAGTCGCCGGGGCCTTGAGCAGGGGCTTGAGCAGTCTGAGTGTGGGACGCATAGCTGAAATATTAAGGAGAGATGGGCAGCGAGTATATATACGGAGGCAGATACCCCGCACAGGGGCGTTGGCGGAGGAAAGATGAGTTGGCGTGGAGTTGGCTGGGGTAATAAGCAGTGCGCTGGAAGAAGCCGAACAGGAAGCCGAGGGCCAGGCCAGAACCGCGCCGGGCTGCTTCCCGGTCCGGGGTATCTGAGAAACGCGGGGTAAGCCACAAATAGCAGTCTCGCCCACTTTCCCTCTCCCATGATGCGTCTGCCGAGCAACCAGCTAGCTAAATCTTACTCTCTCCGGTACGACAATCGCCATTGCAGCCCAGAATCCCATTCACCGCGAAACAGTCAACTAAGCTCCCGGCGGGGGCGACTCGTTCCTAGCCACCCGAGGCACGACGATCTGGCCACCTGTTTTTAGCTCCCGATTCAATTCACCCTCATCTATACCAAGCACTTGCCGAGGCCACTCACACTTGGTAGAACGTTCGACCACAATGACGTCGGCGCGAAACTTCGAGGCCTGAATGATGCCCCAGGAATCGTCTGGAATCCCGCCCATTTCACCGCGTATCCTGCTAACACGATGGCGGTTCGAATATGAAAATCCTGTCATGTAAAAACGACTCTGATTAAAGCTAACGTGCCAGTAGTTTTCTGCAACTCACCTTACGTCTCCACGCCCGAGTTCACATCGCCTATCCCAGTCGTGGCCCAAGAGAGGATAACACTCCGCTCACCGTCACTGTAACAACGCACGGTGAAATTATCAGGAGGATTGCTATTTGTTTACAAACGATGAAGAATGCAGCACAATAAATGACATAACCAATAAAGTCGTCAAGTCATAAGATAACATCACGTCGTTCCAGGCGGGAAAGGTGGGAAGGCCTCGAAGTTTCGGTGGTACGGATAGTTGCCGACCCCTCTCCTTACCTTATATCACGCACTCCATGTCGACACATGGCATCGAATATCAATGCACAGATGACACGTTGACTCGCCTTTTCTGATACGCGAGATGCCAGTGCCTCTAGCGAATAACATTGGTAGAGCGGGGAGAGGAAGAGCGCGCCTTCCTCAGACAAGGGCCTTGAAGTCAACTGCGACAAATCAACTTTACCTGCAAAAAGTTAAGCAGTTGGTCGGAAGCGTCGCCGTGCAACAAACCGCCCCCATCTAACACCAGCCCACACCATCTAAAACATAACCAGTACATCAATCACTCCAGGTGAGCCGCGGGGAGGGAAAGGCGGAGGCCTCAAAGTTTCGGTGGTACGGATAGTTGCCGCTGGAATCGCGCCCCTCTCTTTACCTCATATCAGGCACCCCACGTCGAGGCGTGGCATCAAATATCAAAATCCTATTAAAAGCGAGTCGCGCGCAACCTCGCCGTACAATAGACCGAGAACGTCGGCGTACAACAAACCACGACGATGGCGGACAACAAACCACGACGACGCACGACAAACCACCAACCCCCGCACCAGCTAAAGCATAATAAATACCATAAACAATAAAGATACCAGCACTCATCAAGCCATATCATATCACATCATATCGTTCATAAATCGTAAATTGTCGTTATCGCGAGCCGCTTCCAGGAGGCGAGTAATCGTTCGGGTATTCCGGGTATCGCGAATACTCGCCCTGCCCAAGATGATACGGACGCTCAGGCTCCTGCGGGATAGTCGCGAGCGACGGCGGGGTCTGGTGTCGCAGCGGGCCACCACGTCGCAGCGGTCGTGGCGGACGAGACCCACCAGTACTGGATCTCTGATATTCAGGCCCGCCATACCCTGCTCCGGGTACACGAGCATCGGCAGGCGGGGATGGTGCGGTGGGCGACAGCGGCGCGGGCAAGACGATCTGGTCCCGGCGCGGCCTGTGCGCGGGGGGCGCGCGAGAACCTGCGTTGGCGGGGAGCGTCGTCTGCGCCCGGGTCCAGACGCTGGGCTCATACGCCTGTGTATTAATTCGGGCGGCCTGGAAATCAGCTTCAGCGGACCTAGGGGCACGCGGGGTCGCGGACGTAGACAGGTCGGAGCGGGAGCCTGCGGGGAAGAGGCGGCCGAGCACGCTGTCGGACCGATTCATACCTGGCAGGTCGGTTTCTGGGGGGACGAGCAGGGCGGGGCGGTTCCGGCTGCTCCGGTACGTCCGGATGGCCGAGGGAGGAGGCGGGTCGTCGTAGGTCACCATCAGCGGCCGCGCTTCCGATTTCTTTGCGCGGTGTCGGGAACGAGAGCGAGAACGAGAGCTTCGTCGAGGCGGGGGGGACAGCCGCGCATCATCATGGTCAGGGCCGGACTGCGAGACGCGGTCGTACATACTGCGCCACCACGAGCGCTTCCCCCGCTCGTGTCCTTGTCCTTGTTCCGGCGGCGCGCCGTCTGCAGCGCATCCGCGTGAATGAGGCAGAAAAATATCAAGGTTGGGTGGTGTCCACTGACCGTTCTTGAATGTATACCCTCTGCTCTGCAGCTCCCTCTCGATCTGGTCCTCCAGCGCCTCGCTCTTCTCCCGGCGGATGTACCCCAGCCCGTACGCGTAATCGTCCCCGGCGCCGAGCCACGGCCGCTCGCTAGCCACATCGACCGTCTCCTCGACGTCCACACGGATATCCTTCTCATCAGCCGGCGCGCGCAACCGCGGCCGGCCGAAGACGTCCTCCATGACCGCCGCCCGCCGCGTGTGCACGTCCGTCTCCTTCCCGCGGAGGCGCGCGTGCATGTACACGCACCCCGCCCAGACCTCGCGCGCGGTCTCGCGAAAGTCCATGGCGTGGCAGAGCGAGCGCAGGCGGGGTGTGCGCTGGGGCGGGGGCGCGTCGGGTTCATGATGCGGCTTGTAGGGTATGTATGTGAAGGCCTTGAAGTGGAGGAACGCAAAGCACCTGTGGTGGTTGGCTGTGAGGACAGGTCACGGCAGAGATAGTGGAGGACGGACATCATCTCGAATGTCTCGAGTATCGCGGCGATGCCATTGTTGATGTCATTGGCAGTCATGTATTTGGTCTTTATCGGGTTGCGTTAGATGAGTATATGTCTGTAACCGGACGCAGAGGGACTCACATCCTTGATCAGCCCTGCCATGCTAAGGAGCGACAGACCGGTAGCTTGCCAGAACGTCAGAAAGACTGAGGTTGTCAGTGGGTATGCGTCTGTCTGAAAGTACAGAATGTCACCGTACCGACGGCCTTTACGGCGAATAATTTCAAGATTGGCTTGTATGGGGCCAATTCCTTGGACACAGTGATGTATAACTGGAGGAGGCAGTACATTGCGACCGACACAGAGATGGACACGATAATTGTGATCTGCAGCGCGCCCGGTTTCTCCGTGAGCTCGGAGAAAGGAAGGAATAAATAGCAAGTCCCACATAGATGTGACCCCATTTTGGCGAATACGAATCATCGCAATACAAGCCCATATAATTGAGGACCACAGCAATAAGAGTCGTCCTACAAGTCATGGTTACCAGTACGTCATGTGGTTGCTGGAAATGAACGCGAGACTTACAAAGGCCTAAGAACACAGTACTGGAGGACACCCCATTTCATCAGCTGCATGAAATACATTCCATCCTGTTCACGATGACTCTTTATGAGAGCCACACTTCGGAGGAGACGAAAGGACTTGCAGCTGGCTTCCACTTCACGCCCTGGAACGGGAACACCCATTTCCGTTCTGGCTCGCCACGCTTCCTGGCCTCTCGGTCATACTCCCGAGATAACCCTTCCCTCCGGAATACATCCTTCTGTTCGTCCACGTTCGGCGAGATATATAGGAGAAGCAGGTAAAAGAAGGCAGTCAGGACTGTGGACTCGTAGCAATCTCGAACCAAGAGTATAGGCGTTGCTTGATTCTATCGGGCATCTGTTGAGACTTGATCTATTTGACTCGTAAAGTCACGACGCACCCAGAAAAGGTACGACGCGAAGCTGATGACGGCGTATAGAGGTACCATGAACAATATTCGGACGATGTCTGTCAACATGTCAGTGACGAATCGACGGTACAGGTAACCATGTTTCTTACATCTTTGTTCTTGTTTCTACAATGACACGGATGCGGTGAGGGGTCAAGCAGTCGATAACAGTTAGCAAGACGCACGTTCGTGTACCATTGCAGGTGCTTATTTATGAGCCAGAATGAGGCGACAAGGGCGACAAGTGTGAAGAAGCCGCAGATAATCCAGCCGACCTATCATCATGGGTTATGCAAGGGAAGAGGTACGCATAACAGTTGATTCAGTCCCTACTTGATGCGCTTGAAGTGTGTGAGCTCATGCATTGGTCTCGCAGATAGGCTCGTAGATCATACCTTGAAATACGATGTTACCATGCTGAATTAGAGGCGGAGAAGTGTCTGGAGCCAGTTCCTTCCAGCATCTTCCGTTCGTGATATTGGCCATATGATCTAGCTCCTGTAAGATGATACCGAGCGTAGCGTAGTGAGAGTTTGAAAGTGTTGTGAAATATCGTGCAATTCGTTAAAAGTCGTGATGAGAGTGCCGGCAGATACACAAGTAATCTATCCCCGTGGCCCTAGAGCGATCCTTGTGTCCTCTTAAGCTCTAGCGACTAATGTCCACAAGGCAGCCTGAGCAGCGCGAAGACCCTGCCGAAGAGGTAAAGGCCACCAATACGAGATAATGAGTAGCCCTATTATGGTATGTAACGCGTCACACGTGACACTTGCTCAGATGCTGTGCGCGCTTGTCGTCGCTCTTTGTTTCTTACCCACCACCACCATCTCCTGCGTCGTCCGCAACTCCCGACCGTTCCAACTCCTTCAAATAGTCCTTCGGACACCTAAGTTTACGCAAACATGGACAGAACTCTCGACGAGGTTGGCCGACCATTCGAATCTCGTCGCCGATCCGCCACTCAACACATGACCCTTTCTTTGTCTGCGCCGTTTCTCTATCCAGATGATCAAGACCACTAAGAAGAGCAAACCCAAGGCTAAGGCCCAGCGTCGTCGAGGCAGCGGTGTCAAGCAACAGCTACTCGGCAAGGGAGCCCCAGCGGCGGCTGCCACCCCTGCTACCAAAGCTGCTCGCAAGGTCGCCGCAGCTGCAGCCACGCCTAAAGCTAAACCCCAACCTTCCGACAAAATTATCGTTTCAAACCTTCCTCTTGACGTCACTGAAGCTCAAATCAAGGTGAATCTTTCAGCGCCTCCCGTTTGTGAATCCGTCATTTAAGCCTTTGTTCTTGTAGGAGCTGTTCCACTCGACTGTCGGCCCTCTCCGCACTGTTCAGCTCAACTACGACGCCTCCGGCCGATCCAAAGGTATCGCCACGGTCCACTTCCAAAGACAGGGAGATGGAACGAAGGCGTTCCAGCAGTATAACAATCGGCTCATCGATGGGAGTTAGTATCCGTCTCGACTACTACTTCTCTTCTTCTCCCCTTCTAGCTTGGCTTGCTTGTTCGCTGCCGTGTGCTGGATGCTCGATTCCTAGTCAAACTGGGGGCGGCGCGAGGAGCCTAGCTCCGCAAAGTCGAGCAACCGGTTGCCAGTGCCACCTGCGTGCGCTGTTGAGCCTTGAAAGCTTGACGCGGTAACATTGTTATCGAGCTGCAGTGTGAACCGTGCGTGGAGGTCTCTGTTGTCACCATCTCGTGGCGGAGTCTCCTACGCTGCCCAGTTTCCTGGGATAGGTCCTGGCCATAGTCGACTTTGGTTGCCGAGTGGCGCTCATGGGACGCCGTGGCGGGCCGTTGGCTTCGCAAGATCAGTGTATTCGTCAAGCAAGATGCGGCGATGACGAGGGGGCGGGCGCGCACACGAAGATATTGTTACCCAATTGCACGACGGGACGCGAGCACCACGCGCGGCAGGCAGGCACTGTCATGGCTTTCCATTCTTTCCGTCTCTTCCTCCTTAACAGGCTCCGCTAACTGATGCCGTATCTCTCCCTCTCTCTGTCCTCAATGTAAACCAACAGAACGTCAGATGAAGGTGGAAATCGTCGTGTCCGCGCCCATCGCTCAGCCCTCGCTCGCTGCCCGTGTCGCACCGGCGCCCGCAGCAGCTGCCGCCGCTACTACACCGAAGTTTGTGTCGAGTCGTTTAGGATGTGAGAAAGGGCATCACTGATCGAGTGTCGTGTTGTGTGTAGGGTCGCAAAGAAGAAGAAGGTGCCTGCGAAGAAGGCTGGTAAGAAGAAGGGCGAGCCTAGAGTGGCGAAGTCTGCTGCTGATCTCGATGCTGAGATGGAGGTTAGCAGTTGTTTGGTCGTCTAGTTCTCAACTGACCGTGGCCTCGATAGGACTATACCGCTTCCAACGCTCCCGCCGCTGCTTGAAGTTTGTTTCATCTATCAACCGATGTCCCCATGTCTTTCCTTCGGTCGTCTGTTCTTCGGCTTTTACAGTGTACATCACACGTGTCTCGTCAATCTGTCGTCGGTCCATAGATACCTGAAATTGTATAAACCCAGGGCATGCTCGACGCTGTAATCTTCCTAATTCGCCACGGGACGGTACCTCTCAACCTGTGGAGGGGGCGCCCGACCACTGCTCTCTACGCTAGCATGCTCCTGATTACATCAGTCTTGAACGACTTGAGCTGTCGTGCGTGTTCCAAGTATTCTCGGTTCCCTTGGTCTCCTGTTGTAACATTGGCCTGGAAGTATGAGATATGGTACCACGTCGAAATTCAGAGCTGGAGAGCTGGCTACTGGTGCCTACCCTTGTGTCTTTCTTTCGCAGACGTGTCAAGACCCGAATAATGAGTCACTCCACTCGGTAGACAAGCGCTCTTGATCATTAATGAGGCATGTGTTTCTTCTCTCGAGAAATGTGCATGGCCAACACGAACAGACGATGCTTGAACTTGCGCTCGATCCGGTGATTATATCAGAGCCACATATCTACAAATCTGATACACAGGTGTTTCCTCGGTTCGTCGATGCTTGGTACCGCGTCCATCCACCACTCTTATACTTATATATACATGGAGGTGCTGTTTTTACAGATGAAATGACGTGAGGAGCTTTGTATTGAGTAGAGGAGGTTAGCGAATAGAGTGTAATGGAGTTTAAATAAGCTTCTTCAAGTTGACTGATGGGGGACGGAGTCTCTTCTGTTGGAATTCGGGATTTCGGGTCGAGCTTGCGAGCTCGCATATGGTCGAGAGGGGACACTGGAGGTCCCATTTCGGTGAAGAAATCAACCAAAGTTCGATACGACGCGGGCGTGCTTGCCCCGAGCGGTCGGTTGCCCGAAGGGCAATCGCGTACAGTACATCCTGTAAATACGAAGTTTATATACGATTTTCTTATCATGCCGAATATGGGCGCCTCCGGCGCCCCCCCTTGCGACCACATGCGAGCCCGCGAGCTCGACCCGAAACCCGATTTCCAACATTCGGGATGTTGCACATATATGCTTGAGTCCGTAGAGTACGCGATTGCCCTTCGGGCAACCGGCCGCTCGAGGCAAGCACTCTGAATTGAACCGTCTCGGATTTATTTCTTCATCTTCTCCCTTCAGAGGTTAATGTTGGCAATTTGGCAAGTGAAGTCACGCACTTCTCGGATACGGATATATGTCAGGGTACTATGCTATCTTTGAAGCTTTCTGCGAGACGAGTGCGTCCAATTCGGGCCACCCGCCACAGCTGCCTTTTTGGGAGATGTACTAGTTGGCCACGTGGAGCGCATTATTTCTCATCGTGGTCCTTTGTCTCTTCAACGAACAGCTATGATGCGTACTGATACCGAAGACGCGTGTATCGGCGTAATCTCGATGGTCTGACGCGCAACTTTCCCATTAATATTCATCCAGGTGACCCTAGTGAGTGTCATGCCACTCGTCATGGCAATTTTTTTCAAGTGCTGGCCATCGACCTCGAAAAAGGTGCGGATTCATCATGAACTTGTTGGGACTTGGCTTAAAAATTTACTTAGGGGACTTGGGGGTATCTTTGATGGACTTTTGGGCATCTCGCGGCCTTTTGGCGCTTTAAGCGCTGGAGCTTGCCTTATTTTTATCTTAAATAAAGCATCCCAAAGACCAAAAAAGACCGGGAAAGGCCGTCAAGGGCGAACGACATTTTCCTGATGTTGGAAGTCGATCTCTTTGCACCCACGTGATTGGAAGCACTTTCCCTCGGAGTAGCAGACCCGGTGTAAATCCTTACAGCAACAGTTCTCACAGCCGCCTGCAACCCTATACAATGTGCTGCCAAACTCCCATAGGTGCGTTGCAGTCGGGGAGTCTTACGTTGCAGACTAATGCAGTCATTCACGATATTTTAGAACCAAAGCATAATTTCAGGCTTCTTTTCCCGAATCGATGTTGCTGACTTTTGACTGTGAACTCGGGTGAAGCAGGGCCGCCGTCGACGCTCACGACGGCTCGTCTCTCGCGTCTCTCGCATGTCATTATCCCCCACCGCGCCCTGCCAGACTGTACATGCCATCTCCCAACACCACTCGTGAATATGCGCAGCTCATCGGCGTCATGTCGGGCTTCATGGCCTACGGTCAGTAAAGTGCACCTTCCACCCCCTGAGGCCTAATTATTGACGCATGAACGCGCATACTTCCAGGCATCCACTTTACGCTTTTCGTAATAACCGCGCACCTCCTGATTGCGCGCCGCAAGGTGATGCGGCGGGCGCCCTTCTTCCTCGCGTACATATGCGTGCAGTTTGCGCTGAGCTCGGTGGGGCTGTGGCGCGACATCGTCGCAGAGGCCGCTTCGTATGTGGAGCACGGGAAGGGGCTTGATGATCCTATCAAGTACTATAACGAGGGATACCGAGCACCGCCGGAATGGGTCAGTGTATTCGTCTACGCGATTTGCACCTGGCTCCAGGACGGACTTCTTGTGAGTATGCTATTGTCGAGTCGGTTAATGTATTTGGTTATTGAATCAGGTCTCCAGCTATACCGTTGCTTCTTTCTTTACGCCGGTAGCAAAAGCGTCATTGCGCTTCCCGCAGGGGTTTTTCTAGCATCTGTAGGTGAGTCAAGATCAAAATCACATGCTAACGTCACGTCCCACTTCCTCACGCCACAACCGACCAGGAACGTCAATCGCCTTCATCAGACAAGTCTCCATGAGCCTTGACCTCTACGACCGCAAGAGCGTCGCACTCGGCATCCTTTACTGGGGGCTCTCCGTCTCGTTCAACGTCATCGTGACGCTCTTCATTCTTTGTCGTCTCTACAACCTCCGCAGGCGTGTATTGGAGACGGGCTCCTCAGGCACGGCCACTGTCTACACGTCCGTGGCCACTATGGTCGTGGAGTCCGCCGCCCTGTACTCCATCACGGGTCTGATATTTATTATCTGTTATTCGCAAAACAATCCGGCGCAGTATGCCTTCCTTACCTGGCTGGGACAAACCGAGGTTAGCCTTCCCAAATCCCTATCAACCCCACTTACATCTCATCATATCCTCCTGCGTACAGTCTATCTCACCCCTCCTAATCATCTTGCGAGTTGCGCAAGGCAGAGCCTTGTCGCTGGATACTAGGCCCTCAGATACCCTCCCCACCATCCGGTTCACGACCGGGACCTCGCCCAGAAACACGACTATCCGCTTGCGCGAACTCCCGAGTTCAGGGGCTGAGTCAAGAGCTGCGGATGCCTCGCAATTGGATCTGGAGACACCTACCAATGGCCGGGATGAAACCAGTCCCGTGTCACCTGCCGCCGAGTGGCACAGGCTCACCGTCAAAACTGTTTATGTATAAGTTATAACAGGTCGAGTTGTTTGTGAGTGCAGTGGACCCTGTGTCAGGTCGCGTGTTGATGGATATACCCAGGTATAAGATGTATTAATCGTTGTATGTAATCGAAGCACTCCAGCTGTTTCCTTACGAGGACATCGAGTACCAGTCTCTGGTTGTGCGCTCCAAATTCAAGCTTGCTCGACTTGCCGAGAGCAGAGTAGCAAAATCTAGTATGAAGTGCGGAAGCGAAGTCCAGTCCGGTAACTGAAAGCCTTTATCCAAAGCATCGACGTCACCGAGTGTTCAAGCATACTTCACTCCCCGAAGGAAAGGTAAAGAATCCATGGGCATATACAAAGTGTGGCAGCGCTAGCGAAACTGAATCGAAGTTCACTACATTTGATTGCGCATTGACACCCTTATGAAACGTACCATTGGAAGTTTGCGATTCAGTCATACATAACTTCTGTGTATCCGTTGCTGTCGTCGTCGTAACCTCACGATCGAAAGGTTAGCTCTCGTAGTCCATGATCACAAGGTTAACTCTCACAGTCTACGATCGCAGCATCTAACCTGGAATGTTGCGATCACATGGTTATGTTTTATTCTGAACCTCACAATCGCAAGGTTAGCTCTCATATAGTCTACGGTCGCAACATCTTATGTGGAATATTGTTGCATGGCTTGATAACATTTTCGTGTATCTTCCAAACGTGCTTATCGCAATGTTTGCACAGTTCACACCTGGCAATCGAAAACCTGAGCCAAAGCATCGGCGTGGTTCGGTTTTCGGTTCCGCATCCGAGGCCGAAGCCTACGTCAGTGGAAGTCGTGCACGACACTGGAATAATGTCTGGAGATGTCCTTATTTCTCCCAATCGGCCAGGAAGACCAATGATGGCGAGAGTAAGTGTCTGATAAGATTAAGAGACTAGGCCAGGAAGATGATGGCATCATTAACCACTCGTATTGACTTCGCCTGAGCTCGAAGAAGTTTGGGCAGTCCGTACGATTGGAATTCTCATCCTGAAGTGAAAGACATTAATTTGAGCTGACATTCTACATCACATACATCCTACAGTTGCTGTTCACCCTTAATCATATCAGCTAGCTTCTCCGCCATGGCTACCACAGTTGCCGACGGATGGCCCGAGACTTGTGTCGGGAAGACCGATGCGTCGCACACCCTGAGGCCCATCACGCCATGGACGCGCAAGTCCACGCCGACGACGCTATCCGCTTCGGAGACGCCCATTCGCGCTGTGGAGACCTTAGGCATCTTGATTAGCAGAGCTCCAAGCGGCGATGGGAGAGACAACATACTGGATGCCATACGCCTAAAGCATTTGCTCGTATCCAGTCTCGAAGAGCATCGTCTGTTAACTGATGATAGGGACGATTCAGCAGTTGAGTGATTATGTAGTCCAGAATGTACATACTGTGCTTGAATGAGCATCTCCTGGCCAAAACATGTCGCCCTTGTCGGTCACATCATCAGACAGCTCCAATAAGTCGCGCAAAGGCGGCGTACGAGCCACGGCTCGCTGAAGATGGATCATCCGGAGCAATAAATTGACGTCGCTCTCGTGCTGCAAATAACTGAGGGACGTCAGTCCAAAACATGCACCATCTATTACTGAACAGGGAATAATCCTAACTTCGCGTGGATAACGGGCTTGTCCCAGATGGACGCAGACTCAAGGGCGATTGAGCCCACCGACTTCATTTGCAGCGCTACGACAGACTGGGATTTCGTTAGAAGATTCCCGCCTGATCACAAGGGTCCATTGTACCAATGTTATACCCTGCGTCCCCCTCGGCAGTTCCACTTGCTCATTTGGTCGGATCATTGCTGGAAACCACACTAACTCGCAATCGGGCGCTCCTGGACCCGTTGTCAGATCTTCCACGGGACATCCTGCAGAGGGCGGCCCGAACGGTAAGCTACATGGGGAGAATGTATTCAGTGCGTGAGCGCAAATTTCCGAGCTCGTTGAAGCTAGCTTACTTGGGATCGTCAGACCTAAAGAACGCAGCCCCAGGCATCGGCGCATCCGCGAACGGCCCCACACCCGCGGCCATCCACTTGGCGGCTGCAATCGCAGCCGACAGAGGATTCGACAGATAATCGAGGCTGAACCCCGGTTTGCAGCGGAAATGGAGTGCGCCCGTGCACATGTGCTACCAGTGAGAACATTAATTTAATAAGACACGCAAGGGAGACTCGGAGCAGGGCCAGACGCACATCGGATAGGTTCTTACCCACAGCATCCAGAGATCTGACAGATCGAATGCCGAGTCGTGCTAGCTCCTCCTCTGGCCCGATGCCAGAGACGCTTAGCAGTTGTGGTGTGGCGACCGATCCGGCACACAGAATCACTTCTTTGCTAGCTCTAACCACGTAACTGGAAGCATCCCGCGAAGTGGATAATTGCACGCCGATTGCCCTCGGTGTCTCTTCCTGTTTGTCAAATATTATCCTTTCGACTGATGTCCTAATTAGAACTGTTAGATTTGTCCGGGACAGGACGTCGGAGGTAAGATATGCAGTAGCGGTCGAGCTCCCTAGACGTATTGATTACATACTTGCAGTATAAGCAGATGAATGAGGCTTACTTTCTCCCCTTCGATCTACAAAAGACGTGAACTTGCCCACACCCATAGTACCCTTATTCGTGTTAAAATCTCTTCGCTGAATGTAAGTAACTAAAGTACATTTCGTCTGTGGGAACACGTACTTGCTGGAAGGTATGCCGAGCGCTTCACAGCTGTGCATTATCGCTTGACAGATAGGCTATCGCAATCGTCTGATTCAGTGATCGACATGTATATGACAGCAGACGTACCAGCGCTTTGCACCGACGAGTCTGCCAGGGACCAGAGGTTCCTCGCAAGGAAGTGTCAACATCAGTGTCGTCGCTGGCAGGTGTGTAATTCTCGGCCTTGAGGAAGTACCTAGCAATAAGGCTTCTAGGAGATCCCTAGTCGGTGTGCAAATTGATCCGACTCACGGTGAAAGGTCCTGGTACCCCCACCCTATAATGCCGAGCCTTACCCAGTTGTCAAAGTCTGTGCCTGTTATAAGCCATATGGTCAGTCCGAACGTGGAATCGATTGACCTTCTGGGGCGCAGTGATGATGCACACAGCAATTGATAGAACTGTATCCTACATGAATGAAGCAGATGGAGGAAGTAGACTGATTTCACACCTCGATCCTCCCAGGAGCCTGCCTTTCGGCCAGTGCACTCTTCGGTTATTCAGTCCGACTTGAGGTCTGTACGAAATTTATGGTCGTATCAACTCGGTCACGGCACACCAGCATATACCGACGTGGTCTCATAATCCCAATCATATTGCGTGTGAAACAGCTTGATGAACGCCAGAGGCATGCGGCTGTTCAAGGCGTCCTGATTACTGTGTACAAGATGAGATACAGCAGCATTGAGCAAGTAAGAGAGCGAGACAAACACACCTTTCCCCTGCTTCAACCAGTAAGACGTTCACACCAGGCTGCTCAGTGAGTCTGCTTGCGAGGACACATCCGGCCGTGCCTATATATGATTGTATATCAAACTTCTTGTCAACTTATCGACACGAACGACCGCACCGCCTCCTACAATGACATAGTCATAGGACGGCCACTCGCTCTGAGAGTCGTGAACGCCAATACGCGACGGATCACACACGAGCTTTGAACGCCGAAATACCATCACAGGAGCAGGAGAAGTCAGCGCAATGTCGGGAAGAAGCTTTGGCACCTGCACACCTCGTCTTAAATACTCTGCGCATCGCAAATCAGCGAGAGTAGATTAATGGGAGAGAATGAAATTAGCGACTCACAATATCGATGCGCACTATCGTTGGTTAAGTTGACACATCGCATCTTCAGGGCTAGTCTATTAAGCAGTAAATGGTAAACGTCAATAACCGAAATCGGCGACACCAGGCAGGCACACCATCTAAGCGCGGTTCAGCTCCCTTTCGTTCATATATATGTCTGCGATTTGAGTGAATCCAAGATGGAATATGCGTCCGAGTCAGCTAGAACGAGTCAGTTGCGAATCCAAGGTGGAAGGCAGTTCCTCTTTCTCACGTTAGAGGACACTGCCGCAAAGCTTGAGTACCCTCCCTTTAGACAAAGCCATCTCTCGTCATACTAGGCCATCTTTGTACGCTGCGAAAAGGACTCGGACATCATCAAATTTTGAGGCATTTACATACAAACTAGTCCCTGAGTTGACTGTAGCCCGGTGACTCTACAGTACCGCCCACAATTACCTCCTTACTCGACTCCAGAAGCGCCGTGTTGGCCAGCTCCAAATCCGCTATCTTAGCTCCCGCAGCATCTACGAGTTTGTCAGAAAATCAATAAAAAGTGCCTTCATCGATTATGTTGCAAACTCACCCAAGGACCACAAAGTTACCAATAATTCGTTGGATCCTCTCGGATTCAAGATACCCTCGGGCAGCTATTCACCCCATTCAATAAGACCAGCTGCCCACATCCGTATGAAGCAGGCGTCACTTACAGGGAACGATGTCTGAGGCCCGTCCCGTGAATTGAACCTTCCGAATTGCCACCCGTTGATGTAGAAAAGACTCCTGTAGCTGCTGCTGGGCGTGCGCTCGAACTGGAGGGCCACGGGCACGTCACTCCCTTCGGGTAAACTCAATTCGAACGTAGTGCGATACGCCCGGATGCCAGCGGAAGTGATCCCATCATAGGGCGTGCAAGAGGACGCCGCCGTAGACGCATTCCAGCCCGAAGTGGACGTGACGGGGAAGCCAGGAAGATGTGCACCTGTCATCACCGTCAGAGCTTATATCGCAACATTTCCATGTGCCAACATGCCTTGGCGCTCCACGAATAGTCCGCCCTCGTTCAACGGTCCACGGACTTTATCCGGGAAGTCTTCTCCACCGAGGTTACCTTGCAGCTTCCAGTAGTCAAAGTCGCCGCCACCCAGAAGCGTATAACCTCTAACACCTCTTGGAGTCTCCACAGGGGTGTCATTGACTGTATCTCCTTTGTATAGACCAAAGAGCAGCATACCTTGAAAGTATCATCACCACCATAGTCTTCCTCCAGTCCTGAAGCCAAAATGTGAATACATCTGCGCGACTTCCGCCATGATACGACTTACCAGTCTGGTCAACCACGACTGTGAGCACATTGTCTCCCTCATTCAAGTGAGTCGTATTGAACGACCAGGTCTCAGTTGTAATATCAATCGAGGTCGTATACTGGTTGGTGCCCTGACTGGACCCAAGGAACTGTGAGTTAATCCAGACGCTGTAACCGAAATTGTAGCCCCTGTTCCAAAACCGTTCAGTCAACACTCCTTGAACCGAGGATGCACAGTGGACAACTGACCCTTGGACGGTGAGATTAACGCCTGTCGCGCTGCTGCCAGTGAAGTGTCCACGTGCTATCGTGTTACCTTTGACACGACGCATCCAAATCAGCTACATGAGAAACGTCATTCATCCAGCGACCACCTTACCTTGATGGTACCCGTATTCGTCGGCGTACAAAACATACTAGGGGGCGAACGACCATCGTTGAGTCCACATAAACATCTACTACCCGAAAAGGATACGTACCTTCCCACCCTGGGGCTGGTAAGGCCGCACCGTGCTTGTCTTATTCGCGGTAACCCAATCGCTGTCGTTAAACGCAGGATCGATCTCGGGCAACGAATTCGCGCAGTACCACTCCGCTTCCTTCAATCCAGGCAGGCTAACCTTCGTACCAAACTCCAACGTCCCGTTGAACACACCGGGAGCGACATTCTGCACCTGCACGCTCTCCCCATTCCACGATACGCTGTTCACCGAAGAAGGCGCGATGACACCCAGAGCAGTCGTAGCATTGATATCGCCATACAACTCGAGCGTCGACCCCGTGATCGAGGCGTTACGCACCAAGTACGGGCCAGACACGAGCACACTCGGCGCATCAGGGGTCACATCATACAATGTATTGTTCGAACTGGGCAGGCGGATGTTCCACAACGACAAGGCCGTTTCCTTGTCGGCGACGATCACGGTGGCGCCGCTAAAGACGACACGAGAGATACCAGATGTGCTGCCAGTAATAAC
Source organism: Neolentinus lepideus HHB14362 ss-1 (assembly GCA_001632425.1). NCBI lineage: Eukaryota > Fungi > Basidiomycota > Agaricomycetes > Gloeophyllales > Gloeophyllaceae > Neolentinus > Neolentinus lepideus. Next base: position 273,877 of record KV425584.1, on the reverse strand, counting down.
AACCGAGCCGTTCGTAGACGTCGCTTTGATCGAGCCAGAGCCGGTGACTTGTGGCACGGCAGTGGCAGGGATGACAGCTTCGATCGAGTGTCCGACCTGTGCGTACAAGACGAGGTAGTCGACGCCGCCGATTGTCGTCTGCGTGAACACCTGTTGACAGGATCGTCATCCACTATGTGAGCGCTCGTAAAGTGTGATTTAACTAACCTCAGCAGTCGAATATGTTAAAGTGTGGTTTCCGAATGGATACTCCGAGACCAAGATCTGGCTTTCCCGGCCCTCCAAGGTGATATTGCCTCCATATTGCGGGACTGTGATCTCACCTCCGGTCGTGTTCACGCGCAACGAGAAACTGACCGGCGTGGTATAGCTACAAGACGCCATGGTACACATCATAAGCGCCGCCCGCCTCCCACAATGGCACACGATCTCACCTGTTACTCGTCTGCCGGACGACATAGAAGGAGACACCGCTCTGCGACTTCAACACGGTCGTGTAGACTTTCGCGTTATCCGAGTATGCCGTGCCGCTCCCGACCGTGCCGCTCCCGACGCGCGTGGCGAGCAAAAAGTCCGGGGACGCGTGTAGGAAGCCAGCTTGGAGCTTCAGCTCGTAGTATTTTGGGGAGAGCGTACGGTCTTCCCTAATAGGCGCAGCGTAGTCATAGCTATGTAGTAGCAGGTTGTGAGATCAAAACGCGATGTCCATAACATCGCGCTGAATTACTTACGAGGTGTAGACGGTGGGCTCGGCCAGGTTGCCCCAGTTCGTGCCGCCAAAGGTCATGTACAAGTTCTGGTAGTGAGTCTCTCCGGCATAGTTATTCTACGAAGAAGTCCTCAATCAGATGCAGGAACCTCCGTATGGCTTTTATATCTTCACCTTGTAGAAAACCTGTGCCGTCGTGTAAGACAATATCTGAAAATCTCCGGATTGGAGCACTTACGTTGGTGTACTGCTCATTTGTGAGTATATAGCACTGATCATAACCGCTCTGGACAAGCAATGCCGTCAGACAATCCACGATACTGGAGCCCTTCAGCACTCACGCCTCCCCATGGATCGAATGCCCCCGAGCCAAACTCCCCGGACGCCCACAGCAGCTCAGGGTCAATTCTCTATACGCCCTCAAAGTCAGCAAACGACCCCAAATTCGCGCGGAGCCCTCCGCACCTGGTGATCCGCATCAAGCTGCGTATCCAGCCCGCTCCACGCCGTCGGGTTGCTGCAGTCGAAGCCATTCGGATAGCTGTCCCACGTATACAGATCCACCTCGCCCAGCCCGCTGCCGGGCGCGTAGGTACCGCGCGTGTTGGTCTGATCGTTGTGCGTGCTACGCTCAGCAGTTAGCCGCCAAGATAGAGAAAGAGAACAGAGCGACGTACATGGGAATCTTCGTGAGCCCGTTGGCTCTGTAAGTGTTTTCGATGAGCTGCATGTACTCTGAGCGCCCAGGATCGCTTGACGTGGACTCCCAAAACTCGTTCTCTGATTGAATAGCGATGACTGGGCCATCAGGGTACTGTACAGCTGTGTCGTTGGAACTGGTCGATATTATCAGTCAGGAATCAAATTACGCACCTGGTAGGGTTCGACGAATTTTGATACAGCTTCAATGAATGGCGTCCATGCGTCCGTGTGCCCAGTTTGGTTCGTCCTTGCCTTAGCAGGGTCATTCGTGAGCCATCCAGGATATCCGCCACCGTCTTGAAAATGTAAGTCTTTCTAGTTAATCTGGCACATGTATGATCTCACATGTCTCAGCCTGGAGCGCAATTCGTTGTCATTCATCTTTTTGGATGAAAGAAATCAAATTGTGAAACTTACATTGATATACGGCTGATAGCAAGCAAAATATTGTCAACCGTGTTTACGAAAGATTTACCACGAAAGCGTACATACCCCAGGCCTGACAATGATCAGGATGCCAACCTCTTTGGCAACTTCGTATACATCTGTGTGAGAGCGATAGTAATTGAAGTCGAGCTCTCCTCGCTTCCCCTCCGAGAGAGCCCAGTGATGATATACAGAGGCAGCGTTATACCCAGCCGCCTAACGATGACTTGTGTCAGTCAGGTTAAAACGACCCAGACGAAACAGCCTGCCTTCATCTTTTGGAAAACATCCCTCCACCCAGCTTGGCCAGTCGGCAGCCGCCATGGGTGAAACTCCCCGCTGAACACAAACAGCCTTTTGTTGTCGAGAAACAGAGAGTACTGATCGAATGTCACAGCCGCGGACGAGTTACCATGGTAGAAACCCGGCGACCCCGGTGGGACCACATACGCGCTCGAAGTATGTGCAATCTGGCTGGCGATTGTGAGTGCGCTGAGTGCAGAAGCAGATACTAGCCACCGCATCCTGTATATCCGTCAGACTCTGGGGCCCCACGCCAGGGCCATTATATATCGAACATCAGGAAAACGGCCGATCGTCTTAGGCGGTCTTACGGCGATTTTAAGAGCTTTAAGAGCCGGACTTGGCTTAACAGGTCTTATTCTCGTCTTAAAGTGGGCGCTAAGTGCCTAAAAGACACGTAAAAGATGACACTAAGAACCATTAAGACCGGTTCAAGCCAAGTCCCAGCCGTAAGACTGATTGCCGTTTTCCTGATGAAAGCGCGTGAGAAGCGGTGCGGCATCACAGGGTCAGCCTGGCCAGTTCGCTAATTCCACTGATGCAGAAACGTTCACTCGCGGCCCCGCAACGGTGGAGAAGCAACTGGGGCGGGCCGCAGGGTGAAGACGAGGCGCAACGCGTGACGTCAAGACCGACGAGACCGCCGGACCGAGGCTTGTGATTCATGCGTTCGAACGTTCAATGGATGCATTTTTGCAATCTGGAACGACAAAAGCTTAGCAAACTGCACCGACTCTCCGGTCTGGCACTCACATATCCAAGGATGCATGGTGCAAGCGCATGCTAAACATATACGGGAGTCTCCCCTGTGACCTCGACTTTGTACCGGCCCACCGCGAATCCGCGATGGCGTAACATATTAATGAGGGAACGATACCATACGACAAGTTTGTCGTGATCTCATGAAATATTATTGACCCTATTCTTCTCACGGATTTGGATTCGCCGAGTTTCTCGTGGAGGGTGAGGAATTTGAGCGTGTCCAGGTCCAATAGTGGGTGACCGTAAGGATTTAGAACTGCTCCTTCATTCGATTCTAAACGCATCAAGCCGAGATGCCGGCCTGTCACGCTCTATTTTGTGATGGAGGTTGTCAAGTTGAGCCCGTTTCTAAACTTTAATCTAGTACCCCTTCCTAGATTTCTAAACACCTCTAAACTCTCGCTTGGCATCGACTGAGGTCTGCGTATCACAGATACCATGTGCACATCATCAATGTGTGCCTTTTTGAGTCATACCTTTTCCATAAGAGGCACATGCCGTCACGGTCGCGATTTAGAATCGTCTGTCGTTGCGGATGGGCCAAACGTCTCTATCCTGAACTTTACAGCGTGGGACGCAGTGTGACCAGGAAATTTGATAGTGTTTAGAACCGCAAAATTTGGGATTTTGTCTACAGGAAGTCACCCAGTTCTCTTTTGAATGTCGAAAGTACCTTGTGCTGTTCGAATGGCAAACCGGTACGGATTCCGATGTGATCAAGATTCATTATTCCCTTGTATGAACTGTTTTTCGTTTCCGACGTTTCACCAGGCCTCATTATTCAACCGCGAAGCAATTAACTACTGATTGGCATTTAGACATCTGATATTCTCGTTGCGTACCTGGTCGGTGAATGAGTGGACTGACTAGTTCGAGCTGCACGGAAGAGGTGGCATAATAATGCTGACAAGAAGCTCTCAGATACCCGAAGCGGCATGACTCCTTCCAAATTTGGGTCCTTCACGACTCGGCCACATCCACTTTGAAGCACGTTCATCTCGAGGAGACTGCAGCAGTGGGCAGAGATATCGGATTCATAAGCCTTCGCTATGATCCATGCTGAAACAGAGCGAGTAGAACAGGTTCTTGACGTGACCCGCCTCGGGCACACCGCCAGCTAGACAGCCCACTATACGCTATGAGGCTTCGCTGCAGCCCTCACGATCTATCCAAAAAATCATCAAAATCTATCAGCCAGTATGTCTGAAATTCTATGGTGTTCGTATCCGAGTCTCATCTCCACCCCGCATATCGGGGCCACGTATAAATTCAGCGTCTGCCGTGTACATACTGATCCTACATATTCTGCTGAGTCCGAACCGCCAATCACGAGGTCATCCTTCGATCGCACCTATACTTACAGTTCGTCAGCATACAGTACAGCTTAGCTTGGTCATATACCTCACCCTAATACAAGTACCTGAACCCCTTCTTCCGTTCCAGAGCCTCTTCGAACGTGATTCCCTCCAGCTTCGCAGCATCTTCAATCCGCTCTCTCTCAGCTTCCGTGATCTCCGCGAGCTCCTGTGCATCCAGCCGCTTATTCTCTCGTTTCAGCATGGTGCGCAGAACTTCGGACAGTCAATCACTGTAGGAACATCGGAAAACGCAAGCACTCACGTATCGAGCAAGCAGTGGCCAGAGCCATACTAGCAATACCAATAATCATGGACTGGTGATACTTAGGCCCCCAATTCTCCTTCCATATAAAGGATCCAATCCTAACCACGATTCAGCGTACTCAACTCCGTAACGTAACTCGCTACGCACAGATTGCCCATATTCCCAAACCCATTCACGATACCAATCGCCACAGACCGCTTCGCAGGGGGGCGCGTGATGGTATTGGACACCCACACAGCTGTCAATGCGAAGCCTACGAACGAAACGCGCTCGACACCTTTTCGCGAAAAGGAAGGACGTGGCTGTGCTTACCAGCGTAACCGCTTGCCATGAGGAACAAGCTGAAGTACCTTGCGCCGGTGTTCATCGTGCATAGCCCAATGATGTACCCGGCCATAACTCCCCACCACCAGACACCAAGATGGAAGAACCGTTCCCCCGTGCGGTCTGATCAAAGGTATTCGTGAAGGTCGGGTAGTAGAGAAGCGCTCGAGCCAGAACACGTACCACAGTGCCACGCGTTCACGCAACACGCAATAGTTGACCATATCCACGGAGGCCTGGCAAACGAACATTACTCCGGTAACCCGCAAAAGGCGGTGCATTAAATTATCGACTCACGCGCAGAGCAACAGACTCGCTGTCGTGCCAAAACCAAGCGTCGCCGTCAACCTGCAATCTAATCAGATCCGCTCCCTCGTCTTAGAAACGAGCTTCTTACGTCGGGAAGAAATTCACATAACTTAGCGCCAGCAATTGTGAGCACGCCATCAGCGCGAAGATATACACTTTCGGGTCGAGAAAGGCGAGACGAATACCGTCCCATACCCTGTGCACAATGCTCATCAGCTGAAATAGGGAGGACAACGGAGAAGGGACGCACGACTCGCCCGCGGTGTCTTCGTCTGCCTCGCCGGCGTCTTCGGCGAGCCGAACTTGCGCTAGACGGCGTTGAGCTTTGTTTATCCATCGTGTGTTGTGGGGCTGCCGATGACATCAGTGCTTCTGATTTTCATACTGGGACTTTCGATACAGACATAGTCGGGCAGGGACCACCTGTCCACATATTAGTGAGTGCAGGGTCGAAGAAAGAGACAAGTTGCCATACATTGCAAAAAAGCCGATGCAGATGGTGATAGCGCCCTGATCACATTTTGATGTGAGGTAGCGCCGGACTGCAGGTCAGGGGGCGTGACGCACCTCGATATAGAAGAGCCTGGACAAGTATAAGAGATATTGTCAAAGGAAACGATCGCACGAACTCACCATCTCCATGCTCTGATGCCCAACACACCTTCCATGTTACCCAAAATCCCGGCGGCTATCAGCTATTCGAGAGCTATTAGCTAGCAAGCTCGGTAACCATATTAGTCGAATGATGCGTACACTTCCGAACGCATTCGAAATCAGCAGGCCTGCGTAAAGTATCGCACCGCGGAACGATAGTTCCTATCGTGACGAGTTAGCATTGTTGATTGAGAGGCAGTCGCAGGGAGTCTGACCTTCTTAGTATACCAACAGGATAGGAGGTACATGGCTCCAGGGTAGAAGGCTGCCTATCGGACCGTCAAAAGTTGCCACAAGTGCGGGCATTCGCGATAGCCCACCTCTGGAAGACCGATGAAGACTCGGCAGAGAAGAATGCCCGCGAAGTTGCGGGTAACCTGAGGAAGAAGATCAACATAATGCGCTTGATGAACGGTAGTGCATACTCCTGTCAGTAAACTGGTAAGGCCCCATAGCACTACGCAACTGCCTATGAATAGCGAGGGCCTGTCAAGTTGTTTAGTTCTAGAAGGAGTGAAAGTAGGAAGGATTTTACCTCGACACTTTGTTGATGATCTACAGTGTATTTTTTAAGAAGAATATACTTATTACAGTCCAAATGACTGACCATGTTGCCAGGGATTTGTGCCGGACAATATGAGGCATATAATATAGCGAGAATAGTCTCATACTCTACGTCTGCAGGGGCAACATGAGCTCCGTAGCACCAGAATAAAATTACGATTCATACCTGTTAAATGTAAATCCTGCTCTAAACCTTTCAGTCTAGCCGCTGTTACTGCGACACGCTACATGCAAGAGCACTGAGCACGATATCAAAAAATCTACGACACTCCCCACTCACGTCGATGTAATTTAGGAGAAATATGAGGATAATCGCAGGCATGAGTCGCCAATCAAGAATCCGCTTGATTCTGACTTCAGCAGCGGCTCGTTCCTCCAATGACAAGAGACGTGTATCATCGTCATCGTCCTTCTTGACGCCACTCTCCGCCTCCTTCTCTTCAACGAGTACAGCAGCCTTGTCCTTGTTCTTCGTTGCCCTGTCAGACACGGAATCGCTGCTGGAGCTCATAGTTCAGTGCAGCGTAAGCAGGTGCGGCCAATTGATGTTTCTCATGCGCATGCATAAATACCAGGTCCATGGTGCCGGGCGGCCAGTGGATTGAACGAACCAGGAGTCCTGTACTTAGATTGCTCATTGACGAATGGGGTCTTGTGATCATCGAGTCTGGCCCAGGAAGGTAAGTCAGAGACAGACTCTAGCCGCCCCTGAGGAGTACAGTACGAAAATTTTAGTTAGTACGGGGAGCCGATAAATCGAGCGTCTTCTTGTACAGCTGATCTTGAATTGAGCAAAAGGATGTTCCGCGATATTTCCTTCAAACATAGACGTGGAACGTCAAATCACCTCTTGTTCCACAAGTTAAAGACACAACTATGAAATGCACAATCGTACACCTCTCAATTTCCCTAGAAGGGACGTATATGGACCAAGACAAAGAACACACTCACCTGAGTGCAAAGGAAGTCGGCAGGTCTGCGGCGCCCACGGGACGGTCGAGCCTATCCTCTCACATGCGGAGAATTGCCCAATGTCGTTCGGTACAGCGGCCGCGACGAGTAATCTTCGGGGCTATCAAATGATCTTGTGACATTTCTAGCAATTTGTCCTCTATTTCGAGGTGACAAGGGAATAGTGGCGAAGGTGGAGGTGATGCCGCTGACCTATGAAAGTCCGATCAACATTCAGCACCAAACACGGGTTGAGTCAATGATAAGACATCTACGTGACTATTCACTGTTGTTGTGCAAGGTGTCGAACGTGTTGTGGAGTCTGAGCTACGAAGATGCAGTTGGCGGTATGGAAGATTCACAAAAATCAAACCAGCCAGTGGGAATCCGACGGGATGACTTCGCTTGCACACGGTTGAGCACGTTCCTTTGACCCGGAGCGTCCATAACGCATGAGGACAATGCTAGTGGATGGAATGGATTTGGATTCGTCCCATCTGCAGACTTGAGGGGTACTGAAGATGGCTTCATTAAAGGGATTGCGGAAGAGTCGGATATACCCGATTATGCAAAGGTAGACAGGACAGTATCTCACGGCTCAATCTTGGATTATGAGTAAAGCGAGTATCCGTCTTGTGCTGCAGCGATCAACTGAGATCTGAGAAGTATGCTAATCTGCATTTTGACTTGGGGGAGGCACAACTCCCAAACGCCTAAACCATAGGATCAAGGCGATCTCGATGAGACTTTTTACCTACCAACTTCCTACGAAGTTCCGTGAGCCTCTGATAAACCGCATTCTTACCTCTTCCCCACACTTCTCTGAATGCGAAAGCCAGTCCATAGGACAACAATATGTGCTGCCCAGTTGTGAACGCTCTATACTTGGAGATTCGGAGCGAACGATCCAAGACCAGAACACTCACGCCATGGAGTGGCATACTTGTTCCCTCCACATTAACCATCCCTTCCGCAAGCTTTCAACATCGAGATGCCGCGCCAACTGCAGACATGCCGCCGGAGCAACATGGCTACGATAGAGCCAATGGGTCTTCATGCGAGAATAGGACATGAGGCTTCATGTCCTATTCTCGCATTCATCTGGAACCATACGCAAGAATCGGCGCCCGGTCAGCCTTCGAGAGTAATTGTTCTGACAGAAGGTCCCGAAATAAGGCATGATGGGTAGAACCAGGACAAAGTTGGCACGCACGAGTACGAGCATGCTACTTTTACGCTTACATGCCGACCGGCCAGTTAAGCCTGTGCTCTAGATAACTTGTCAGGTGCGTGATCTTCCGATGGCATCTATAGTATATGCAGTATTCCAGGTTGGATCGCGTTCCAGGTCCAAGGCAGCCGTCTGAGTGACAATCGATGGTCGAAGCTAACCCATATGGATAGTGAACCAGCCTTCTAAGCCAGTTTCGGAATCGAGGTCAGTGGAACTAAGCGGCGAGAACATAGCTCAAGAATTTCAGCAACCAAGAGTCGTCAAGCCCAACTTGAAGATGACCGCAATATCGTGACGATCTAGTAGAGAGCAAAACAAGGCCAAACAGCCCCTTGCCAAGTTGCATAGAACGCCACAGGAGCACAAAATCTGGTATATGTACTAAACGAATATGGACGATTACACTAGTGGTCTTTAGAATCTACCTGTAGTCACCCGTATTCTATGCAAGATATGAAAATACTACTAGTACTACTAACAAAAACAATTCGTGTATGTAACCTAACACCTGATTTTAAACGACCGATAGCAGAAACACGAGAACACGAGAAAACAAGGATAAAATTGCAAGAAGTCCGCATGTGTGCGTGCTACCAGAATCTGTTCGCATAAGGCTCCCTTCCGTCGACCAACCGTCTATGGATGATGTTACTCGTGAATGAGGACCACTAGAGAAACAGCGTCAATCATCGTAACAGACCACGGCATGTAAAAACGCTCACTCCGTTGCCAATAAATACCGCCGCCTTGCGCGCAATCTCCATGTCCACCGCCATATTGACACCCATCTGCTCGTCGTCGAGCACCAAATCCTTACTCGTGACAATCGTCGACCAGCCCTGGCTCATCATGACCGCCTTGAACTTCCCCACCCACGCACTATCCGCATTGGTCAGGAGGTACATCACATCCAGCACACGCTCTGTGCCATTGCCGATATACGCGCGCTTCGTGTCTTGGATCTTCTCGACGATCGCGTCAAAGTTCGGGTAGCAGTGCTCGAGATAGAACGCGATGTTCTCGGGCGTGTTCTCGCCCCAAGATCCACCGGGCGGTGGCGTGAACCTGTCAAGGTGCTCAGGGAGCTGGTTCCACCCATAGAACGTCGAATTCCATCGAGCGAGGCCGTAACACGCCTCCTCAAAATCCCCCCTCCGCACGTGCACCGCCATCATCCGGTCATACGAGCTGTGAGGACCATACCGCGGCGGACGGGACCCTCTCGGCAGGAACAGGTACTCATTCCTGTCTACAGCGGAAGCTACGATCGGCGCGGTCCCGAATAATCGTGAGGTCGGCGAATCTTTGAAGATGGGCCAAAGGGAGAGCAGGCGCGTGTACCCGATCAGCCACAGATCGAATGTCTGCGGGAAGTTGTCTTTGTGCCCTGCCACAATCTCTACGCAGCGTTTGGGAGAGTCGTGGATAACCTCGGTCCATCGTTTCAGAATCACATCACCCTCCGCATCGATTAGACCAGGTTTGATCGTGTCCGTGTCGATGATATCACGGTCCTCGGGCGGGCAAACTTCATCAAAGTAAGCTTCGCTAACGGATCGCGGAGCAGGGTCGCCGTCATCCCAGGGTCCACCTGCAGTAGGTCCAGATATTAGCGCATTGATGGGAGTCTGAGGCCAGCGGGGTCCGTCGTCCCAGGGCATAATGGTTATTCGCCATGGATAGTATTCTGGTTTCCAATAGTAGTCTTGGAACACGTAGGCTCGTTTCGACTCGTAAGCAAGATGCGTGCATAATAGGCTAAAGCAGCGAATTAGTCAGAGCGCAAGTGAAACATAGTAGAAGATGTGATATGAGAGACAGAGTAGAACAGTGGTGAGACATGATGAGCTCGGTATAGTCATTATAGTTCAACCATGCCATATCTTCGGACGAAGTTCTTCAGACCAGGGAATTGATCACAGTACTCACATTTCGTTAAGGACATTATTCCAACCCAAGGCCCTTATCTGATTAGAGAACTTGACGTATCTACCGGTCCTCCCCTCCGGGTACGGCAGCGAGACATTATGCTGCGGCAGGTTCTTCTCCCACTCGCGCAGCGCGTCATAATTGGGCGGGGTCCCGGTGAGACTGCCTCCAGAATATCTCAGGCCGGGCTGCTTATGGTGCCCCTTGAGGTTGAAAAGGAAGACCAGACCAAAGAACACGCCGAGCAGGATGAAAACTCGTCGGTGCTGCATGAACGAGGAGTAAGGGCGGCCTTGAGACCCTGGGATGAGGCGATAGAGAGGCAGCATGTACTATGAGTGCCTAGACATGTAGACGAAGGGGAATGAGAGCATACATTACCTTGACTCCACTTATAGTGGGGCATGCCTGCGGTCTGCCCCACGAGGACTAGTCGAGCCTTGACCTGAATTATGAGCTTGCGGATCAAACTCGCATTCCAGTCTTGAGAGTGGCGGTGATGGCGTGATGAACCGACGGTATGTCGGAGCCTCAAATCTAGTCCCGGGCCGGACCAAGGACCCGAAATACTGCTCAGGATTGTCACAATGGAAAGAGACTAACTCTTTACCTGAAATTACTCACTTGCAGAATTATTGCTACCCTTGGATATGCATATTTACAACAAGATGTCCGCGGCTCACACGGCGGAGATGGTGAAGGAAGAGGGGAAAGGAGAAACAGAGTGGCAGAACATGAGCCTTTTATGCCGTAGAATTGAACTGTGAAGAGGGGGGAAGAGGGGAAGCCAATCACTCCATTAGTCAGAAGCCTTCTTAATAAGGTGTTTAAATTGTTGCATAGGCTCTTGGACGCGTTGAAGATGATGAGCAAGACATACGAGGTTGACGCTCTTTTCCTTCTACTTAGTACATTGAATGGAAGCCGATATTTTGAGGCTTCTGCAGCCTCTCTCTATCTTGCGATACGACGAGTATGTACATCCGAGTGACGGTGTCAGAGGGTATCTGAGCCGATTTACAACTCAGACGATCAGCCGGACCGCAACACAGCGCAACACTTCTGATACCGTCGAGGAATAAGGAGAGTATTACGACACCTTTCCCTTGATAGGGTCTGCCGAGATTAGCTCTGAGACTGGCCCTTGCTCGGCAAACGCACTACTCTAATTCTTTCGCACAAGGCGATATTATCCCATCCAATTAAACCTTGCAATGGAGAAAATGCTATGCACTCATCCGGGTTTTGTCAACTTCACGCACTTATTTGACTCATCTCTCTGATGGATAGTCAGGCTAATCCGAACACGGCGCAAGAAAGCTATGTTTTGAGGACAACCATCGGGGACAGTGACACATGTATCCATCCCCGAATGGGGTTTCTACAAAGCATACGATGAATGTGCACCGAGTAATTTACGTACGAACGATGTAAGAGGAATAATTCCGTGCTAAGTTCAAAGCTTAAGTAAAGCCTGAGCCAGGAAAAGCCACCAAAATAGTACAGGCCTGAGAATCTGACCGCAATGATCATCACGTTGACACCGGCGGGCGTCCACGACAGTCTCAACTGTAACAACTATCTCGATTTATATCTCAAGCAGTACGAACATATCATACACCGCTAACGAAAAGATTATGGAACTGAAGATAGGACATTGGAAGTGCAGAACACTGACACCGACGACACGTGCGACCGTCACGCCCACGACCAGTCCACAACATCATCAGCAGATAATTACTGAACCTGTAGATGAGTTTGAACAAGTCTGAGATGATCTGTCAGCAGTGACACCTCCTGATACTGCCATCCAATGACAGGTATTGCGGTCACCAGTGGCAGTAGAGAGAACATCAAGATATCACAGTGATGAACACTATGGACATCAGAGAAACGACCTTTTCTGGATCTGGTCTATTGTCGCAGGGGCAATGCCTCATATTAGATGTCCTCTGGCGCGTTCTCGACACAAGAAATCATCGAAAAATCGAGAGATGACCTTATGAACTCACCTACCCTCCGAGTCCCAGTGGCTGTTCATGCGTCTCGGCTCCGGTGCCGGGCAACGAGAGTTCAACTGAGGACCCAACGCGTCAATCATACGCTAAGTACCACGCTAGTCCGACAGCCTTATGATCCCCGATAGAATAAGAGAAGTAACAGGAGCAAGACCTAGATGAGCCAAAATAGAGAACAGCACGACCAACTATGACTCTTTGCTTTTCTTCTCCTTCTTCTCTCTTTTGCCTTTCTTCTCTGTCTTTTTCTTCCGTTTGGAAGTTTCTTCATCGTCACCCCCGATCAACTCACCTTTCTCCGCCGGTGTATCCTCGGAAGGTAAAGCAGAAGCCTGATCGTCCACTGATGAAGACGGCAGTGTGAACATCGACATCATGGACCTCGCGCCGAGTCCCATCCGCGGAGTCGCATCGTCGTCATCATCCCGCTGCTGCCTAGACATTCCGAGACCAGGAGTAACTATCAGTGACGCGTCGGAACCAGATTCAGTAGGCGTGCCCCTCCCAGAAGATGACTTAGCGAGTAGCTTCTCCTTAAAGTAGTCCATGACGCTTTTCGACGACGTCGTGAGCGGGTGGAGGATATCGATACTTGGGGAAGATAGGGTATCTTCTACTGGTGTGGCAGTTGCAGGAGTCTGTGTCGCTGAGCGAGAGATGCCCAAGATTTCGGAGACGGCGGCGGAGTTCTGGTACGCCATCCGCTTAGACCGGATTAGACGTGCCCTATGCCTGTGGAACGTATGTAGCTGATGGTATCACAGAACAATGAGATAGAGACGCACGCCATAGGCCGAACTGACACAATCTTTTTCTCGACTACGACTGCCGTGACGAGATCAGACGAACTATCCGAGGACGACTTGTCGTCGACCGTCTCTTCATCCAACACGATCTTCTTGATTTTCTTTTTCTTGTGCTTCTTACCGGATTTCTCGCGCTTACCCTCCCTATCCCGCTTCTTCTTCTCCTTCTCCTTCCTCTCACTCTCGCTAGCGCCAGCTACGTCGTCGGACTCCAAAGCCCTCTTCGCACTCGCAGCATCTTCATCATCCGTGCGCCGCTTCTTCTTCCGCTTCACTTCCCCTCCCTCCTCATCTCGTTTCTTCCTCTTCTCTCCTGCATTCTCACCATCCTGCGACTTGTCGGTCTTCACGAACCCGCCCACCTTCGTGTCCATACCCTCTCCACCGTCAGCATTCTCCCCATCGCCGCTCCCAGCATTCAGCCGTTGTAGCAGCCGCTCAAACTCGTTCTGCTGCTTCCAAGCGATGCCGTTCGGGTCCTTCTGATGTTGCGCACCGACTCCCATCATGTCCAACTTTTGTGTGACCTTGATATGCGACGTCCGGCCATCCGAGTTAGCTCCAAGGCCCTTCGAAGTGTCCCAGCCGAACTTTTGCAGATACGCTTGACCGAACTTGGCCGCATCTGAGTGTATCCGCTAATTAGATTATGGTTTTCTGCGACATGTGTGAAAATTTACTGTCTGCCCATGAGAGGTTCCTCGGATCGTGAGGGATCCTCTGCTTTTGTTTTCTTCCGGAGAGACCCATGAAGACTCGGATGACCAGTGACGCCGCAACCTAGTTAGACAGAGAGCGAGGGGTAGCAGAACAGGGTACCGTGAGTCCCGCAATGTGGGCGAAACTGCACGTGTTTGAAGGAGACCCGAAACACTCCGTGCGCTCTTTATCGCTCCCGAGCTAACGTGGTTATTTTGTCTAGAACAACGATGTTACTTTAGTTACGATAAACTTTCCTGGGTTTTTATTTTCGGTGGAAGGCGACATCCACGAGATGTTCAAGGAGTATCTACACGCCAAACACAGAAGCCATTCCGTCATGAAGCACACGATGGCTGATATCCAAACTTCGTTCTCCGTTAAGGGAGAGGAACGCGCACGAAAATGCCTCCGGGAACTTGAATGACTGAATTATGTCTAAGAAATCAAGCTATTGTGTTGCAGGTGATTTTCGTGGCTGAAATTTCGCTTGCTCCTAAGACATACCAGTGGACTCACATTATGCAAGTACTAGGCTGTCAATAAATAAGGAATTTGAAGCAGAGAATAACCAGGAGTAGGAATGATGAACGTTGATAAGATATCAACCTGAACCATTCCAGAACTTCTAGCAAGAAGACGGACAGATTCTCTTATCCTCACACGATTTGTTCACGGGTTACCGCATCGAAAGGCGCGAACTGCCACACCCTTTGAGAAGACTCAGTTTCTAGACTACCTGAGACGCAATTTTATTGAAGCACATACCCTTCATGTACCTTTAGCACCGCGGGTAATTTCGACTGGCCATCCGGAGTAATCGGCGGCCAATAACGTGACGTAGCCGGGTCGTGGTGTGTAAGAACGAACCTGAGTGAGGACTTGTCAACAACGATGACCCACGGCAAAAAAAAACGGCGGCGACTTACGGGGCCATAAAGGCGACATCGGTGTTTTCAGCAAACCAATCGATACTCTCTAACCGGCGAGTGAGACACACGGCGACGGGGAAAGAATATTATGAGCAGCACAACAGTACCTTGGATCATCGAGATAATATTCTCTGTAGAGACGTGTCTTCTCAGCTCATCAATCTCAATTGCTTCAATCTACGGGACGATCGTCAGTGTCGCACGGAGCAATGTTCAGAAGGACTGTCGCTTGACCTGAGCCTTCATTTGCTCGATCATCTTTGGACCAAAGGTTAGGCAATCCCGAACGGCCGAACCAGAATACGCGCTGGGATTCTGAAGTAGCCGTCATTATGACACAATTCATGGACGAGAAGAGCGCCATGAAGCACCTCCACGTAATTTCGGACCAGTTTATGCAAATGTTCCAAAGATTCTTGGAAGAGTTCGGTCGAAGGATTGCAGGCCGGGGATATGATAACCATCAATGGTTTCCCCGAACACACAGGCTTGGTGAAAAAAACATTGTCGCCTATACGCATAGTGTTATTTCAGCCCAAAGTGGCATGCCGAGACGTGTAGCATGGCATACCTTGAAAATGCATCTTCAGAATGTCGCAATAACACTCGACGTATCTGAGATAGTGCCTCAGGTCCGGATGCAATGGATTTATGACTCCTGCGATTTGATGGATGTTGTTCATTCCGCGTATCAGCGTGTTCTAGAAAGATGATTGGAATAGGGTGTATGAGTTCCGAAGGGCAATGGTATACCTTCATCAGCGCCATTAGCTGTGGGAGTACGGTGAATGGACTTTGAATACACATTAGTCAGGACGGAGTGGCACGGGAGGTACTAAATGGACTAACTCCATTGATTCCAGGTCGTCCGGCAGGACGGGTAACGTGTCTAATGGAAACGACATAGCCAGGTCAGGTCAATGGATAGAACAGTGGATGGTGGATTCGGATCACTGACGAGGTACTGAGGCAGGCTGCGCATTTATATGTCCTGCGGGTCGTCGATGCCACACACTTGAAAGAACTGTGGCTACAATAAGGCGATCACGACTGAAAGTACAAAGTCGGTCTTACACCGCCATGGTAACACGACAAAGGTTAGAACTTCATTGTCGTCGACATTTGTTCAGCCGTATCTTGCTACAGGAATAAAGCAAAATGAACGCTGAGACCATCGCCCAAAGTAACATGTTCGGTGAAATGTGTCCGCGACTGACATTACGAAGATCGCTCAAGTGGCCCCGGACCTGGCTTTGCATCTCCTGGATCAGATGCTGTATGTAAGGCGTCTTATACTAGTTAGTAACGCGCGGACGAGCCATATATCCAAGACCCATACCTTCATCAATACCGATGTGTATCTAAGTATAGCACAGGGGAGGCCCAGCACGTCATAGTTCCCTATATACTTCAACGCATGCTGACAAGTTGATCTCCCAGGGCCCTACAAGATAAATAGAGATCGCTCACCTCTCCAAGCTTCATATCTAAACACGTACCCAGCGACGCACGATGAGCTTCCTCTCCAGCCTCGGTGGGTGTCCCAAACGTGTCTGGTTCAAGGGCCACAGGGAGGGTGTATTCACCTGGATATTGTCATGCAGAGAACGACATCTCAAACCTGCCTGACGACGCAGCACGCGCGACAGGAGACGGAGTCGGCGCTGTCGAGGGCATCCCCCAAGACTTGCGCAATGACTATGACGGTGCTAAGCAAGATGTCGAGGGCATCCCGTGTGACGTCGACAGGGGTGTCGATGATGCAGCGAACGATGTAGGGGATGCAGTGGGCGATGTGCAGAGGTTCGACCAGGGCATCGACAACTCTTACGACCAGGGCAGGAACGAGGGGAGATATGGAAACTGATGAGATGGCAGACATGAACGTCACCGGTCAATGGACAATTATCACAGGTTGGAATGTACGAGTAGAGAAGACAGAACGTGCTTGATTCAGAACAGAAGCATCGAAAAGAGACCCAGAAGATATTGTCAATAGACCATGCTGCACCGGGGTCTTTCCAAGCCGTGCGCGCCTTGTTCAATACACCGAACAAGCACTGCTCCAGGGACTTTCACTGATCCATATCATGGGCACGGCGAATGTCTCCTACAAGGAGATCACGCGAAGATAGTCACCAGCTGATATAGCTTCGGACGCGGCTGCATTTGCGCATCGCCTTCATGCACACAAATACAGCTTGCCACGTAAGTTGGGAACGATCGTGAGGTTCAGAGCTTAGAAGAGCCGAAGGCGATCCTGCTGCGTGCTGAGCCAATGCACCTTCATGTAGGTCCATTGGAGATCGAGGCTGTGATGCATCTCCGAAATTTGGGGCTGTTACAGAGTAGCGTCGTTCTTGCCTATCCCAGACTGATCTAGCACATAGCTCTACTCGGATAGCGCAGCCCTCTTAAATAGTTCGATGTGGGCCGTTTCCTTCTTTACCTACACCCACAACATCTAGTCGTCAGCCGAACCGCGCTCTCTCTCTACAAAATGAACTTCGTCACCGGACTTGTCGAGGAATTCACTCACAAGGGGCATCGCACCCAGCCCCAACAACAACAATACCAGCAACCCTATCAGCAGAGCGGGGGAAACTATAGCAATGCTGGCGGCCCGCCGCAGGTGCCACGACCGTGGGTTGCGCGTTGGGACGAGCCGGCCAGGCGCTGGATCTACATCAATGAAGCGACAGGTGAACGTACCTTCGAGTACCCTGGTCGCGGAGAATACTACCAGAGTGGACCGCCACCTCAACAATACTATGATGGAGGAAGGGAGCAATATGGGGCGGGTGAACGGTACTATGAACAGCCGGCTCGGAGTTCGGGCGGTGGAAGGCACAGTGGACTTATGTATGGCGCAGTAGGCGCGGCGGCTGGACTGGCTGGTGGCGCGCTGTTGGATCATGAAGCGCACAAAGTCGGTGAGTGTAGCTCCCAGGATCGTCGTGCAGCATTTGCATGACCAAGTGAACTGACCTTCTCTCCAGAGAACGACTGGGACCGTGACAAGTATCGTGTAGAGAATGATGTCGAGAACTTCCCGGACGACGCCGCGCGATGGACGGGGCGAGGAGTCGGGGACGTCGAGGATATCCCACAAGACGTGGAGTACGACTATGACAGAGCCAAGTATGGTGTTGAAAACAGATTTGACGACGCCGTTCAGGATGTCGAGGACGTTCCTGATGATGCAGCGAGATGGGCGGGGGATAGAGTCGGGGACATAGAGAGGTTCGACGATGGTATCGAAAACTCATACGATCAAGGTCGCGACGATACTAGGTGGGGTTATTAGAGCAGGCAAGATATTTGAGTTGTCTAAGCAGTAGCAGGGATAGAGTGGTGAATGTATATATAAGGACCTGGTGAAACTCTGGATCTTGCGTTCATGCATTCAACGGTCAGTTTCTTGACGACTTGACAAGTGGCACCTGCCGGCGGAGTATACTGCAAAATCAACAGAACATAGAGTACGACGATGGTAGAGCCAATCATGGTGTTGAAAATAGATGTGATGACGCTGCTGAGTATATTCCCCAGGATTCGCGGAATGGCGTTGATGCGGCGAGATGTGTCCGAGACAGAGACGTGACACGGAGGGATCCGACTCAGATGCCCTGGTAACGAAAAATCGGATGGTCAGAGTCGCGATGGTGCCAAAGCACGCGAGAGATTGGGGTATTTAAGGAGTGATGAGAATCGCGAAGAACACGTAAAAGGCCCCCAGACCACAGAACAGAACGAAAATTCTTGTCGAGTTTTGGCTCGTATCTGTGTCCCACATTTGCAGTAAGGATGACAGAGTCGGCTGAGTCTAGCGACGGATTTAGTGGAGCAAAGAAGAGGCAAGAAAAAATCGGGGTTCTGGCGGACTGTTCTCCGTTAAGGCCTAAGGACCCGTACGTTCTCTGATACCCTCTGCTGAGTATGGTTGAGATATCGACACATCAGGAGAACATATCATGTGGAAATGTCAACAGCGCTCTTAGTCATTGAACGTCGACGTCCGAGCTACATAGCCACATGGACCACAGGGTGATGATTGTTTGGGCTTGGCAATTGATGCCTCGGAGGCTTCTAATAATAGCACTTAGTAACTGACCTTTGTTTCCCGGCAGAATCCGGAGGTAAACGGCCGGAGAGGTTATACAGTTTCCTTCACTAAGACTCGGCGCCTCCGCCTGGCCTGAACTAATGTTGCCGAAGGTCGGGTCAAGACCCTCTGAACCGAGGTCGACCTCCGACCCGACCCTCTTGACCCGACCCCCCATTGGACCGACCCCTCGGTTCACTGATGGTTCGGGTCAGAGGTCACCAATGTCCGAACCTGTCTGAACTGTGGTCGACCCGTGGTCGATGCTGACCCTTTACCTATATATGACTGCATATATTTAGTATATCCCCCCCGCTAGAGGGTCGGGTCGAGGGTCAGAGTGGTCCTCCTCACCTCCTTGACTTGACCCTCACAACCATAGCCTACATACATGGTAGATATCATCGGAGTCCTAATGCTATATTATTCTGTATACCCTGTCGCAGATGACCTGTCCACTCTTCACCATCACCACCGAGTCCGAGACTCCGAGTCATGGCTGCAAGACACTCTAAAAGCCAGGTACGTAAATTGATATTACTTCTGGGCATGACAGGACCATACCTGTTCACAGACCACGATGCTTTCTCGTATGGCGCGTGATTTCCTCGCCATCCAAGCGTCGTCCGTGCCGTGCGAGCGCGACTTTTCTGATGCTGCACTTACCGATGACAAGCGACGAGGCTGACTTTCGCCAATAATGTTTAGTGCAATTCAATCACTGAAGTCAAAATACAAGACTGAGCGGCGGCTGCAGGAGCTGGAGGCTGCAGCTCGGAGAGAAGCTCAGAAACGGTGCTGGGATGATGACCCTTAGGAAGGTATAGGCTTAGCTACTGAAGTATCATGTATATATTTTACCCTTTATGTACATTGTACATGGTTCAGAGGTCGACCTCGGGTCGACCTCAACCCGACCCTCGAGTGACCCGACCCCTCTTGAACATTCGGTTCAGGGCCAGGTTCACGACAACAGCTGAACCTTCCTGTGGGTCAGGTCAAAGGTCACGAAAAAGTGGCTGACCCGACCCCGACCCGACCTTCGGCAACATTAGCCTGAACCGAGGTGCCGGAGGCGCCCGGAAGAAAATTTGAAACATAAACTTGGACAAAAGATGCGTAAATACACATTTTGATTTTTTTGGATGATTACGTAATCATTCAAATATTGGGTTCAACATACCAGAAGTC
>KV425584.1:93933-253361 GCA_001632425.1 Neolentinus lepideus HHB14362 ss-1 | reverse complement strand
TTGCCCGATATGGGAACTCCGACTCAACTCCGACTCAAATTCAAATATTAGAAGGGTCAAAATCTCAAAATCATGAATTCGGAAAATGTAACCTGATAGGTCAAAAGCCACTACAAAAAGGAGTCGATTCGTATAGTTTTTGTCCCGACACGAATTTCTTCCGAAGTCCTGATATGGTTGCAGTCCCGCCTATTGCCGAGTGGTCGGTTTTGAGCGGAAGGCACTGTAGTACCGTTCTCCTTGTCATCGTATTTCTTTACTTTCCACCCAATTCAGATCACGCCACTCACCTCAGTGTCTATTCATCATGGGCTTGCTGGGCGACTTCATTGAGGAGGGTGTCGACAAACTCGGTAAGTGGCCACGCAGGGCACCGTGGAAGACGCTACTGATGGCATGTCGCTGCTCGGGGCAGTGAACGACGTTGAGAACTTCCCAGACAACGCCGCGCGCTGGACCGGAGAGAAAGTGGGCGAAGTCGAGAACATCCCTCAGAACGTGGAGAACGACTATGACCGAGCCAAATACGGGGTTGAGAATGACTACGATCGGGCTAAGTACGGCGTCGAGAATACCGTCGACGGTGCTATCCAGGGCGTCGAAGACATCCCTCGGGACATTGGGCGGGGCGTGGACGATGCAGCTGGCTGGGTCGGGGATAAGGTCGGTGATGTGGAGAGGTTCGACGATGGTGTCCAGAACGCGTATGATCAGGGTCGGGATGAGACGAGGTACAGGGGCGAAAATTACTGAAGGAACAGGAATTTGCTTGCTTGTAGTATGCCGGAATATGTG
The DNA here is from genome assembly GCA_001632425.1 of Neolentinus lepideus HHB14362 ss-1. Lineage (NCBI taxonomy): Eukaryota > Fungi > Basidiomycota > Agaricomycetes > Gloeophyllales > Gloeophyllaceae > Neolentinus > Neolentinus lepideus. Next base: position 252,566 of record KV425584.1, on the reverse strand, counting down.
AAATGGGAGAGGATCGTTCAATAATTGGATTCTAATCGCTCCCGGAAGTCACCACTAGGATCCTGACGCACCAAAGGCTGGCCAGGACATCATGCAGATTGGAAGATTGGAAGATACCCAGCCTCTTCGCGCTTCAACGGCCATCGAGGCAGTCGGGTGCCGTCGTTCAGACACAGTTCTTCTGAGACAATTTGGGTCTTTGTCTGCGAAGCACTCGAGCTGAGATATTAAGTCTAATGTGGACTCACATATAGTATACTATCAACAATCTTGATAGAGCGGTGCATGAGTGATGCATAGCTCGTACTGCCATTCACAGGCATTGCAATATTGATGGGACTGTTCCACCAAATAAGATTAACTAGACTATAAGATTAGAGCCGTGTACCGCTGTAACGTGCGTTAGTGGATGGAAGTCGAGCGCTGAACTTGCTGAACGTCGAAAGTCGAACATGGATGGACGCGTTAGAATCACGTGATAGACTCCGGCTCCTTATTTGGTCAAAGGATTCCTGAATTTAGACTATGAACATTTTACTAAGATAGGCGACATGCAAACTCATCGACATCACGTGCGCATGACTAAGCGTGACATGTAACGGTCACGACGCCAATTTTACGAGGTCCCTGGACCACTTGTCGGTATTTTGACCAGAAAACATGTTTGCAGGGGTCGAAAAAAATCTGTTTTTTTCCAAAAATTTTGTGACGGCTAGAAAGTTATATAGTATTGCATTTTATGTGAAACATAACTAGAACTGCAAGGAGACAAGCTTGGTCATCCAGGAGTCCAGAAGTGTGAGGCCGGGTGGGCCTGATTAAGGTTAGGATTAGCACAGCATATTACTAAATATGGATATTATGTAAGCCCGGCCAATACCCCGAAGCGCCAATATTTTCCAGTCAAAAAATCTTTTCCTCTCAGAATAGCGAAATAATGCATTTTGTAACTCAGAAATATGGCCGAAAAAAAAAAACATATAAAACATTTCATAGAGACCGGCTTTTGAGAAAGTAAAACCGAGGATGCATTCATAAGGTCTCTAGCTATTGTTTCTCGGTTTTACTTTGCTAAGATATTGCCTGACCCCGGAGCCTTATGCCCGACAAGAGTGTGATGGTTGAAGGTCACGTGATGTCGATGAGTTTGCATGTCGCCTATCTTATGTGTTGCAGTTGTAAATGTTATAAACTGCGATTTATGATTACGTACTTTCTGCTTCATATTTGACTCTCTATAAAATCCTGTATCTTTGCTAGCAGTCCACATTTTATTCTCTGCGTCTTCCAAGCTTATCCTGGCCCTCAACTGTAGAGTATATGTCGCAGTCATGCCTGCGAGCAATCCGATGTCTAAGGAGCTACGGGCCTCGTCGTTAATAAATACAGGGCACGCATCTTTCCTGACCTTGGGTTCATGGGTTGTTGGGATGAAGGAATAGTCGATTTTTGAAAGTACTCAGGGTCCCGTGAGGGGTGCTGAGGCTGTCTGCCAGTGCGTCTGCAACTAACCGTCTCCGCGATGCCATTAACTGGTTCTCCCTGCGGTTGTACGGGCACCCGTATGGCACTCTTTCTGGTAATAGTTCGACCACGGTTCCTGTCTTACGATACACTTGCGCTTTCCGACGTATCAGCGGGCCAATGACGCCGGAGACGACGGTCCGAAACCGCGACTTAAATTGTACAAAGTGTGGGGTTGCCTCTAAAGTATGCAGGCTCGTCTCGCTGCTATCTCTCGCTCGTTCAGTGCCGGGTCAATCACGAGTACTGCTCGACCTTATTCAACCATGGGCAAACGAGTCATGATTTGTGGTGAGGCGATTCGCTTGAACCGGTCAGCTGAAGAAATGCGACCCCTGCGCAGGAGACCTCGTGTGGGCGAATGAAGAGGCAAAGCAAATGTTTTCGGGAATCGCAGAGATTGTCGTAGGTGCCTTGTAGCGCTTACCGTTCTCTGCCGTGTCTGATGCATTCATCGATCGTGCAGCGTATGGACTCTCCCAGCCGTGCTGATTTCCTAGCCGGGTTCAAGCCGGGCGGAAAGTACGAAGGAGTCGAGGGCGTGTACCGTCACAATGTCTCAGCAGACAGAATTGGTATATTTGACAAGGAGATCATAAACGGAATCTCCGGGACTGTCAAATGGATTGCCCACAATGGTGCAGGATACGACCAGATCGACGTGCACGAGTGCAAAGCGAAAGGCATGTCCCATTTCACGGTTTCAGGATTATGTCTAACTGTTCGTGTACAGGGATATACGTATCCAACACACCAGGTGCCGTCGATGACGCGACTGCGACGACTGGTCTCTACCTTATGATCTCTGCCCTCCGCAAGTACGCCGCCGCCGAGCGGAGCCTGCGCGCAGGCAACTGGAAGCGCTCACACAAGGCCGGGAACGCAGCGGATCTCGAAGAGAAGACACTCGCAATCCTCGGGCTGGGAGGCATTGGACTGCGGATGGCTGAGTACGCGCGCCCTTTCCGCATGCGCGTTTTGTACCACAACCGGCGGATGCGTGAGGACGCGCCCGAGTGGTGCGAGTACTTCGGCCCGGAGCGGCTAGACGAGATGCTCGCACAGACGGACGTGCTAAGTGTGCACGTGCCGCTGAAGAAGGAGACGGTGGGGCTGGTGGACGAGGCGATGATTAGGAAGTTGAAGAAGGGCGCCATTATTGTGAATACCGCGCGGGGGAAGGTTATTGATGAGGCGGCGATGATTCGGGCGCTGGAGGATGGGCATGTAAGTGGCAACCGCATCTCATTATATCTCTCATGGACTTCTGTGTTAGCTCTCCTCTGTCGGCTTGGATGTCTTCCCGGACGAGCCTGAAGTCAATCCCCGACTGCTCGAATTCCCCAACATTACTCTGCTTCCGCACATGGGAACCGAGACACGCGACTCGCAGAAGAAGATGGAGATTCGGGCGCTCTCGAATATCAGGGACTACTTCACGAAAGGCAAGGGCCAGGACATTGTTCCCGAGATGGCATAAGTGCAATTAGATTCAGAGAAGTCTTTCATTTGTATCGATAGAGCAGGTACGAACTATGAATACGTGTCATTTGCCATAGAACAGCGACAAGGCCCGGCTCAATACGCTGGTGGTGTATATATCCGCCATCCTCGATTCATAGCCAGGTACCACTCTGTGGCTTAACGTTTACTTTCGTCGTATTTTCTGGCTATTCCTATCCGATCCATGGAGTTTGAATCAAGATGCGATGGATGCAACTGAAGATTGGGCATCTGCGTCCGATGCTGAAGTGTCTCCAAAGAAGTGTGAACGAGAGCTTGTGGCTACAACATTCAGCTCTAATTATGCTTGCTTCCTTGTAGCGTCTCTACGATGCCCGAAAGATACTCCATGACTCTAGACGAAACTGCAGAGCGATAACAGCACACGATCACAATAACAGGTAACGAACTCACAGTTGCTGCTTTGTACGATCCTCGCCACATCCATGTTCTCCTGACGAATCCCTCCTCAGACCGAGGGAGCAAGAGTCTGACCGAATTTGCCAAATTTGACTCCTGCTACGGTAGTTGGAGCCGACGACGAAGAGAGCTGTGAAACCTCAATGGAGAGTGCAGGCGGTGGTGCGAACGTGATGGGGCCCGGGCATGTTAACTGCACAACCGTTTCTTTTGACCACGCTCTTCCCATGGAGACACGCAGAATGATAAGTTGAGGGGCTAGTCCCTGCAGGACAACAATTTCTGGCAATGACTATCGTGCATGAAATTCAGGTACGTACTACGAAGGATCCCCAGATTGCTGCTAGCGCAACCTCCGTGGGGAGATTCTTGCCAAGAATAACGGCAAAGGCGATTCCAAGGATAGTGAAAGGGAGCGCAGACTCAACGAGGATGGCGACAATGCCGGTGTACATCCGCGCCCTTTCTGAGGACAACGCCGACGATTTGACCTGATGCTGGACTCGTAGAATGCGCGTTACAATCAGAGCTGTCATCATAACATTGTAAGCGCACGTCAGCGCTATCCAAGGGATGCCGAAGCTCGTAGCCTGCGATTGGAAGAAGCTCGATCCAGGAAGAGCACTTTCGACAACAGACAGAACAGCGGTCACTAAATACAGTGTCATTAGTCGCTATGATATGAGTCATGAGAAGTACGTACCAGTAGAGGCCGCATAAACGAGAGCTGGGAAAGTGATTAACAGCCGATTTGAGCCCCATATCATATAGCAGCGATACAACTATAACAACCCATTCTGAGTAAGTCGGGTTGAGTAATTAATCGCAGTAAGCTTACCAAGAGTCCGTCACCCAAAAAATTCCCCAACAGGTCCATGGCACATCCCAGAACATTGAACCACGGTTTGCCCTTTGCTTCGTAGTATGCTGCCGGGCCTCCGGGATAGCCAGGCTTCTCTACAAACACGCGTTGGCCCATGAGAGCATTGGCGGCCATGGCAAAAGTCATGCAAATAAGCATAACAATACCGTATCCAACATAGAAAATCCTTGTTCGGTCATTCTGGTTCCGAAAAACGATCAAATAATATACGGATTCGAACGTGATGTATAGCTGGATGCCTGTACAGCACACAACAAGATGGGTCAGAAATGAGATTTCCGTGTGCAATGCATGCAACGTAAAATTTACCATATAGGATAGCGGCCATTATGTTACCAATGTACAACGAGCGCCCAAAGACCAGAGCGGAGGACGCCATGTTGGATAGTGTAGGGAATCCCGTCAGCACGATGGAAGATGGCCTCCGACGTGTATTTATATGTTCGTACCTGTCCGAAAAGCTTATAATAGCATAATGAAAAGATGATACTGACATGAGAGGATAGGGACTAGCAGCATTGTCACTAACAGCGTTATGATGCCGTCAGTGACAATACTGTCCGCGAGTATATTGGCATGCATGGTACCGCGTACGTACGATCTGCGATAACATGGTTCCAGTCTGTGAATCAGCCTCTTGCATACCCTCAGATGGTATCTGTAGGTGGCTATTGGGAGCTACCTCCTATGCGTATGCTCAGTTTGTTATGCAGCACATTCGAGAGAGTACTTTCCTTGCTCAGCGGAGACAGCGTGATTCATTTGATACGTTACATCTTGATGCATCAATGACTATCAAGCCGAAGGCAGCACGGTCATCTTCAGGAGAGTTGCGGGTCACGTTGCAGGCCGTGCTATATATGAAGAATTCTTCTCCTAGCGCCGACGAACCAGTGGTCTCCGATTGCTGTGGCCTCTAGATGGGCGGGCCCTGAGGTGTACTTGGCTCTCTCTGAAAAAGGGTGAATATTATTATTATAGAGTATGTAGCGAGCCGAGAGTCGTACAGAGGATACGGTACGAGAGGGACTCACTGGCAGTACAGAGCATCTCTCATAGATCACCTAATCCGGCTAGAGTTGCACGAATCAGGGCTGTGGCTGTGTGGGAAACGCCACTGCCAGCGATCGATAAAGGGCACTGCAGCACTGATTGATGTGCCTGTTATCATGTCACGCTGATCCAGACCACCTTAATCGCCCATGAGCTTAGTCGAACTGATACCCGCACTAGCAATTCCCCCAAGCAATTGAATGCATTATGGAGTCTACCCCCATCTTAGTAGAGCATTTAGAGAACTTCACCGGTAGGTATCCCAAATTCAAGCAGAATGCACTACATGAATTGAGTATTATATGCAATCTAGATGACCAAATTGAGCAGTTGGTTGACATAGCAATCCGTGCTTTCGAAGGAGGTCAGGATGCATATATGCTGACGCTGATATCCTCCTAAACTCCGTGGTGGCAAGGTCTCTCCCATAAAGCGTTGCTAGGGGGAGATTGGAGTCTCCATGCACCTTTTTTACGTGCCGTGGCCCGTGCAACTGCGCTGCAAGGAGAAATATATGTTGTCCGAGACCCAGTCACGAAGAAAATATTATCTTATGGTTGTTGGTTCGGTCCGGGAAATGATCTATTCGCAACGTGAGTCTTGTCCAGCGACCTTAGCTCTGGAGCCTGCTGATGTTATATCAAAGCGAGGAGCAAAAGGCTCTCGGTTTCAACGAAGTTTTCAGCAGTGTGTCAGAGAAGGCCCAGTATTGGTGCACGCATACGGTGCGGTCATTCCCCATATTAAAGAGTAATCATGTATACAGATTTGATTTCAGTATCCGGAGACTGTGGGTGAATACAGCGCTAATCTATGGACCAAGGAGGTGCGTATGGACGCTTCTGTGGTGGTACATTTGCTCAGAAGGTCTCAGGAGGTGGAGAGGCGTTGGTGGTGTGTCCATCTGTGCACTGATTCCCAGCACGAGAACCGCGGCTATGGAACTGCAATCATCAATTTTGCCTTCGAAAAGGTTTGTTCTGTCTCTCACTATCTTCCATGTGCTAATACGGGACACCCACCAGGCGAAGAAGAAGGGGGGGCTTATCGGTTTATCCACATCCATTGAAGTGAATGTACGCTTTCATTGACTGGTATCGAGATTCAATGCTAACAGCTAGCGTTAGGTTCGCAAGTATGTTGCAATGGGATTCCGTGAAAGAGGTGAGACACACGTGGATGCTCCTACAGGTGGCTTCCATGTGCATATTCTCTCGCGGGAATGATGGGATAGGCGGGTCGACGCGAAGCCATGGAGAACTTAATGTATCGACTAATTGTTTAATGTTCACTTGTAGGCCTATGTGAAACATTTGTCGATTTACCATCTGCTCACCGGTGGTGTCCAAGCTTTAACCACGTCCGAGTTGGCGTTCACGACGAGGACCGCGCTTCAATCTTCCATACACGCCAGACGTGATCATAAGCGAGTTTGTACCTAAGGCAAACGATCATGGAAAGGCAGTGGTGTACAGACTCCTCCAATTCCTAGATCATCACCACCTCGTCAATACTTACCGCCACAAAGTCTCTATAGACCAGATCGGCATAAAGTTGGATATACGGGATCAACATGATGCATATTGCCAGAGGTAAGTGTTAGTTCTGATCATGAGGATATGAGCAGGGCTGTACCTGATTCATGCATATTGATCTGGTCGTATCCTGCACTGTTGCGGGCAATACCTTTGACGATTTCGGCCCTGGTGCTGTCCACATTGCAACAGCTATGGGTGCTCTATATGATGCTCTGCCCTTCATAAATTTGATGGGACCAAGTGCAGCGTGTGTGAAGACAACTAGACGCATTCACACAAGCTTCCAGGAATGCAGCGGACCTTAAGAGAAGATGCCGGTCCTCTCAGTCTAGGCAGGATTAGGTAAGTGATGGTCGAACGCGCCCGTTCCATATGCATATCCTGTATCAGAACTGGGTGGTGGCATGTTAATGATGTCCCCCAGTGGCTGCACGAATTCCTCAACACTGCATTTCTCCGGCACATGGGCACCGAGACGTGCATGACTAGGGCAGAATGAGATTCGCGCGCTTTCGAGTGTGAGGCCTTGAGCTTGAAGGACTACACAAAACGCAACTGCAAGGACCTTGTTCCCGAGATGGCATAAGTGCAATCAGATTCAGAGAAGTCTCTCAGTTGTATTGATAGATACGGCAGGCGCGCGCCTACTTAGCTAAGATAGATGCCTCTCATATTCGACTACTATCACGTGACATATTTTGTCACTCTAATTAGAAAAGCGTGACTTTTTGACAGAGATTGGGTATCTACTTCTTAACGAGGACATGCAGGCCAAATCGACTTCCGACAAATCATTAGAAATAGGTTTTAGAAACTCTTGTCGGAAGCAGAATTTACATTTACAATGTACCGGAGGAGGAGATAGACTAATTAGGTTGCAAGTCCCGGTGTGTCCGTGGACGCGTCTCAGGACGCGACTGTCGCGACACGTACAAACCACTGAGATGCCTAAACGCAAGCGCACTATCCGCCAGGCCATTAGAAACTTTGCTTCAGTCCCGCTCTCGACTATGCGGCGGTACGTCCCTAAGTATCAGGTGGTCTCCGTAACAGTCGAGCTGACTTCCTAATTCTAGGTTCGCAAATCGGTCTCGGCGCTTCATGGATGCTTATCGTAAAGGCTTGTCTGGAAGACAAGCAGCTTGGGCAAACAGCAAATACCACGGTCATCGAATTTTACCCCAAGATATACTAGCAGAGCTCGATAAAGCCTCTATAACTTAGGCATGTTTGGTCTAATTTGCGAGTTTTGACTACTGTACAAGCTCTATAACATGTATATTACTGTATTGTGTGTATAGATACTATCTAGTGCTGTTTATCATCGTGAAAGACCGTGTTTGACGATGATATTCGCTTCAAGAATCAAGACGCTTTCTCTAGCGTCAGATTACGTGATGTGTCACAGTGTGACCATAGTGGTCGAATATGAGTGACTTCTATCTTAATGAGAGGTATACGGTTGGGCCCTATCTTGCGAGCTGGGCAGCCGTATGACGTGAATGGGCGATATAGGAAGTACAAAGCTTAATGAGAATCCCGGCCATCAAATATACATTACACGAGGTAGGTGCGTGATATACAAGCGCCTGAGAACCCGTATAATAAGCTCGAAGAATTGCAGGCCGACGAGGACACTATCACCTTGACCATTCGTTCTACTCGTGAAAATATATGTCGACTAAAAAGCAGAATACCAACACCCGCGACAATGCGAATACCGGTCCAGCGACGCTAGTAGATGGATGGGTCGCGATCGAGAAAGTAGTGTAGGTATCGATACAACGAAGTTGCGACTGACCAGCAGCGAGTTTCCTGTTGTGCTCATTGCTGATTCCCCTCTTGCGGACGCAGTAACGAGCAAAACGGGAACGACGCCGATGCGATCTCGAAGATCGAACAGGCGGTCCCGACGTTTGTGAGTTTGCGTTTATCCTCAATATCATAATCCCTAGATAATGTGGATATCAAGACTGGCGAAGGTACCGTAAAGGAGTTAAAGAGCGTGAGTGACATTATCAAGAAGCATAAGGAAGACCAGGAGAAGCGGTTGGAGGGAGTTGAGAAGATGGTGAGGGAGGAGTTGCCTAAGCAGGCCCTTAGCAGTATGAAGTGCGCTGAGTGATCTCTTATCTTCATGGCGAGGCGGCTCGATCTGATCGTCCGGTTTACGTGTCGAAAGAGACCTGATCCAGCAGAAGATTAAGGAGGAGATTGCACGGCAAGTGCACGAAGAGGTGAACGCACAGATCGGGTGCTTTCTCAAGCCGACGCTCCGAGACCAGATCCAAGATAGCGAGGCGCACCTCCGGAAGCTCACGGACGCCATCCAGAATACGTCGGTATCTGACCATATCAGTCGGACATGTACTGAATCACTGGAACCCAACAGGAAGGCGCTGAAAGAAAATGGTATGATCGAACCACACGAATTGTCGCGTGAGCTCGAGCCGTTACTGGGAGTGGATGGGGCTAAGAGCATGTGGTGGCCCAAGGATTTGGACCACCTTTGCTCTTACGACAGTAAGCCCGAGTACAAGCTACGCAAAGTGACAGTGGCTTACCACGGCGTCCACAGAGGGCCGAATGAAACAGCTCCTCGAAAGTTATGGGCTACCCGTCCAGGAAAGTTCTTGGAACGCAAACTTGAACAGGTTTCTGTCTCATATCGGTGAGCACATTGTTACCTCAGATGTTCTACTTGGTTGATGGAGTAGCATGTCAGGCGTCAGGTTTCAGCTGACGGTGGTCGAGCCCGACTCCGACGACGCGAAGAGCGTCGAGGACGATCAGAAAGCCACTGCAGCGACTGCAGATGGGACAGGCTCCGATTCTGCGACCGCTGCGGGTGCCAATGATCAGGCTCAGACTAGCGTTCTTGTCAATGTGTAATTGGACGATATCGAGGACATGATGGGTACGTTATCTTGGAGAATGTACGATTTATCACGAGACTACAGTGTACCAGTAGTACACAGAAGAATATACATTATCACCCTACTCCTGCATGCGGGAACCGAGACGCGCGACTCGCAGAAGAAGATGGAGATTCGGGCGCTCTCAACGTTGAACGGCAAGGACTACTTCACGAAAGGCAAGGACCAGGACCTTGTTCCCGAGATGCATAAATGCAATCAAATTCAGAGAAGCCGTTGTATTGATAGATAGAGCAGGCGCGCGTCTACTTAACTAATGAGAGGTATACAGTTGGGCCCTATCTTGCGAGCTGGGCAGCTGTATGACGTGAATGGGCGATATAGGAAGTACAAAGCTTAATGAGAATCCCGGCCACCAAATATAAATATTACACGAGGTAGGTGCGTGATATACAAGCGCCCGAGAACCCGTATACTTAGTATAGCAGAGCTCGAGGAAGCGAAGCTGCAGGTCGACGAGAACACTATCACCTCAGGTCTGACTATTGGTTCTACAGGATATGTCGGGTCGCAAACAGAATAGCAACCCCCGCGACAATGCCAATGCCGGCTCAACGACTCTAGTAGATGGATGGGCCGCGATCAGAGACGCAATGTAGGTATCGATACAATGAACTTGCGACTGACCAGCAGCGAGTTTCCTGTTGTGCTCCTTGCTGATTCCCCTCTTGCGGACGCAGCGACGAGCAAAGCAGGAACGACGCCGATGCGATCTCGAAGATCGAGCAGGCGGTCCCAACGTTTGTGAGTTCGCGTTTGTCCTCGATATAATAATCCCTAGATAATGTGGATACCAAGACTGGCGTAGGAACCGCAGAGGAGCTTCAGGGCGTGGAAGATCTCATTAATAAGCACAAGGTAGTCCAGAAGAAGCGACTGGAGGGTGTTCGAAAGATGGTGGAGGAGGACTTGCCCAAGCAGGCCCTTAGCAACATGCAGTGCGCTGTCCTATCTTCATGGCGAGGCTCGATCTGATCGTCCGTTTTGCGCGTTGAAAGGGACCTAATCCAGAAGAAGATAAAGGAGGAGATAGCACGGCAAGTGCACGAAGAGGTGAACGCACAGATCGGGCAGTTCCTCAAACCGACGCTTCGAGACCAAATCCAAGACAGCCAGGTGCACCTCCGGATGCTCGAGGACGCGATTAAGAATACGTGGGTATCTGCCAGACCACGTCAGTTGGACATGTACTGAATCACTGGAACGCCAACAGAGAGGTGCTGAGAGAAAATGCTACGATTGAACCGCACGAATTGTCGCGCGAGCTCTCGCCACTACGGCCTAAGAGCATGTGGTGGCCCAAGGATTTGGACCACCTGTGCTCTTACGACAGTAAGTCCGAGGACGAGCTATGAAGAGTGACAATATTGGCTTATCACGGCGTCTACAGAGGGCCGCATGAAGCAGCTCTTGGAAAGCTATGGGCTGCCCGTCCAGGATTCTTGGAATGCGAACCTGAACAGGTTCCTTTCTCATATCGGTGAGCACATTATTACCTGAGATGTTCTGCTTGGCTGATGGATAAGCATGTCAGGTGTCAGGTTTCAGTTGACGGTGATGGAGCCCGACTCCGACGATGCGAAGAGCGTCGAGGGCGATCAGGAGGCTGCTGCTGCGACTGGAGACGGGGCGGGCTCTGATCATGCGACCGCCACCGTTGCCACCAACAGCGCTCAGGCTGGTGGTCCTACTACGGGTCCTACTACGGGTGTATATGCGTGATCGGACGATATCGATGGGTGTTTTGTATTGCAGATTGTACGGTTTGTTACGAGACTGTACAAATACACAGAAGAGTATAGCAGTCAGTAATAGTACAATTGGAAGGAGAGCGTGAATACAAACGAGAAGAGTACAGTCGTAATTCCGCAGGTAATACAGTTGGACGAAATAAGAGAATAATGATACTTCCAACCGCAAAAACCGAAATTGGGTATCAAAATGTACAACTCGAAGGCGTTCAACACTCATCGTTTTGGCTCATCATCACTGTCTCTATCTCCGTCTCGAGCATCCTCAACTCAAAGGACTGCTTAAAGTCAGCGAACCACTTGCCAGGCACCGCAAACACGATGCGCTCAAAGACGTCCTTGAACCGTGCATCGGTCCGCTTCGGGCTATCAGTGCCCTGTCGTCTGTCGCCGGTGACGAATAATTCCGCCCATACGTCGGCAATCATATCGGGGTTACACTCGCTCGAGCCACCGCCAAAGGCCCCTAGAACAATCGCCTTATCACCCCTTTCTTCGAAGCAGCGCAGGACGCGGCCCATGCGATCTCGCATGGCGCGTCGGATCTCCGCGGACACGCGCTCCTGGTCGGCGGGAGCGACTGTATGCTTCCGGAGGAACGCAGCTGCATTTACGGGCACGGCAGAGACGACATTGACCAGGAACGGTTCAATGAAGGCGCCGGAAGTGTCCAGGCTCTGGGAGATGGTCGACCCATTCCGCTTTCGCTTTCGCCTGCCACCAGTAAGAGGTGCCTCAGGTTGCTCCTCGAGTTCCTCGTCTTCTTTTCTAAAGACGACGACACCTGGAGAGTAAACCATAGCGTGATCATAAAGACCGCTACCGTCCTCGTTCTTGAACTGGCGGTGCGTTCGGTAGAACTCGGCTGCCTGAGGGGAGCTAAGCGCTGCCACTAGAGAGCTAGACCTGGCGATGAGTTCCTCTTGTTCGTCGCCACCGTTAATGTAGCCTCCTCCGGGTCTCTTTGGAGAAGCGAAGGAAAGGACACCGATCCTTGTCTTGTCCAGGGTGGACGGATTGTGGTCGTGGAGCTCGGGAAAAACAGTGTGTAATCGCCTAGCCGCAGTAAGAGCAGAGCATTGCGTGAACTCGATGATGGTGGACGGTCGGGGATGGAAAGAAGGGGGATGGGATGTAACCCAGCCAGCGAGAAAGTCAGACTGGTGAGGGTATGAAACAGTCTGTTGCTTGCTGAGTAGAATCTGCATGGAAATGTCATGTGTGACGCCTATCCTCTGGAAGTTGACCGGCATGATGATATGGGCACCAAGACCTTGGACTGTCATCTCACGCGAATCAGAGGACACATTACGCTCTTCGACGTACTTGCCATCCCCTAATACAATCCTCTGGGTCTCTAAAGCGATCTGTGCCCACCTTTCTCGCTTCTTCTTCATTGCCTCTCCCGCAAGCTTACGCTTCCGAAATTCAATTTGTTGTTGTTTCTTCATATGCCGCTTCTGACTGTCGCGGTGCTTGTCTGGGCCCTGCTTGTGCGGCAGAGTGGGGGTCACAGAGCGCTGCCTGCGAGAGCCAAGCGCCCGGCGGTTACTTTTGCGGTTAGCCATATATTCGTTGTGATTGTTGCGGTCGTTATCGGCGTCGAGGTTACTGTCAAGAGACGCGTTGGCGTCGCGTTTACCTTTAAGAGGGCCATTTCAAACTCCGTATCACAAACTGGACCAAGCCATTACGCCACGACTTTGCCACACACCGTCTCCTATTCACATCGCGCTATCACAGCTTGTCTAGTTGCATGCGTTTGTATCCTTGTTCTGATTTAGAATGGTATACATGCAAGAGAACCAGTGGACCTGAACTGAAATATCCGGCACCCAAGTGTGGTCACTGCCCAATTCGAAGCAAGTTAATACGCCCATTGTACATGAGGTTTCGACAAAGCGATTCTCGGCCGAGTATCTTCAAATATTGATTATCCTTTCAAAAATTGGAATCCTGCCCGACTGCCTTTCGATTTCAGCAATTTGAGTGGAGATACTGCGGCTTTGCGTCGCTCTGTGCGAAGGTATTGTCACTACCTTGGGTTGGGTAGGCAGGAGATGTAACGGGGACATTCCACAGAACTACTCTATAGAGGGAACGCGGCACAAACGTCCAAGATTCAGCGAGCTAAGTTCCTCGTCAGCCCACTCCTCCTCAGAGGGACGGCCTTCCGTGTTTCCACCAGTCGAAAGAATAGAGCTGCGGTACTACTTCTTCCGTGAAGTTGAACTTCTTATCTGCTATTCTCGGAACGATGTGGTCACGAGAAATATCTCGTCAATCAGGCCCATTATTAAAGCCAGCACCTGCATGTCTTAATCGACATCTGGCTTGTGAGCTTCTCCTCGTGATGACCAGCAACGGGAGCACTCATGATATCTCAGAAGAAAAAATCAGCTCGTCGGGTGTCGAAATTGTAGAGAATGATGTCTCTGGCCAGCAGGATGGGCAGCTCCTGTCTGACGAAGAACGGAAGGCCGCCGAGATTCGAATCAAGAGAGCTTTAGACATGCGCTTGATGCCCACCATGATTATCATCTTTGTTCTCAATTATATTGACGTCAGTGCATTACTATTAAAACTCTGCTTCGATTTATCAAGATGGTGTAGCGAATTGGCATCACGGCTGCGAGGCTGAAAGGTCTTGGGCAAGATCTGCACCTGTCAGGTACGTCGCGCTTTACACACAAGCCTGGAATGAAACTGACTTTAACCAGATCTTCAGTATGAGGCTGTTATTGCCATCTTCTGCGCTTCCTACTGTCCGGCCCAGATTCCGTCCAATATGGTTGGTCCTTTCGAGGTGGCTTCTCGGAATCGATCTAACGAACATGTTCACGGATGCGTAGATAATACACAAGGTCAAAAGGCGAGATCAATGGCTACTCAATTGTTCCATACTCTGACTTCGCATCCAGGCCATCTGTATACATGGGAACATGCGTAATTCTATGGGGCATTTGCAGTGCCATGACAGGTGTATGTGCACTATCTTTATGAGGCGAGGATTCAGCAACTGAACTCTGGAAAGCTAACACAAAACTTTACCGGGATTGTACTTGTTCGCATAGCGATTGGCTTCCCAGAGGTAAGGCATATTTTGTCTCCCCGTACCGAATCACTATCCTAATAAAACTTGTTTAGGCAGCCTTTTATCCAGGGTCCATGTATTTGTTATCCAGATGGTACACCAAGAAGGTATCGCCCGACCCGGTACCAACAAGTTTTCCCATTTGACGCTCGAGATCCAGGAACTCTCTTTCCGTTCAGCGATTCTTTACGGAGGTCTGCTCATCTCCAACGCCTTTGGTAGCGTACGTTATTGCACCCGAAGGTGGATCGCCCCTCTAACGTTCCTTGAAGTTCATTGCTGCAGGCATTCTGTCCAATATGGAAGGCGTGCGCGGTATACGAGCTTGGAGATGGTGCATAGTGTCGCTCGCAATATCGTCCAGGCTCTTGACTAACATTGCTGTATCTAGGTTATTTTTCATCGAGGTACGATATTTTGAATCCGAAATGTTGCGATCTCTTCTCCATCTTTTTTTCCAGGGAGCCGTAACAGTATGCATCGGCTTTCTAGCAATGTGAGTCTGAGATTGTTGCAATCCTCAGCTTCCTAACACGTGCTTCGTTAGTTGGGCACTTCCAGACTTTGTGAGCCGACGTTTGTGTGAGACAGTACAGCTATTGACCCTATTCTCAGCCTCACAACACAAGCTGGATGTCAGCTTCAGAGCGCCGGTTGGCTCAAGCTCGCTTGGCGGAAGATGCTGGTGAGGCAGATGAAGACACCGCTGACGAATCGTAAGTTCAGCGAGCTGCATAACGCAACTTGTTCGATTAATCGATATTTACGCTGGCAATCAGGATCTGGCATGGGCTCAAGCTGGCCATCACGGATCCGAAGGTTCCATTGTTTGCACTGATGTCCTGTTCTCAGCTGGTCGGACTGAGTTTTATCAATTTCTTCCCAACGTAAGTGTGATCAATATGACTTGACTGGCACTTGCTTGACGTCAGATACATAGACTAACGGCAACTCTTGGATACAATACAACCATCACTCTCCTTCTGGCTGCGTGAGCACAATCCTACTTTCGCCTTATCTGTCTGGGTCAGCTCTCAATCTGCGTCAGACCACCGTGGATATGGGCTACGATCGCGTGCTGTATTACGGCTTGGAGCGCAGGTACGTATGGGCGAGCGGGTGGGATACCTGACATCTGACTTCGGCAACTAGACAAGACTGGTGAAAGATTTATTCATGTCTCTGGGTGGTGGTGGGGCGTCATCATCGGGTATATCATCGGCCTCAGTACGATGTCTGTTGGGGGACGATATGTTTCGTTATTCTTGATGGCTAGCGGTTATACCGGTACGTCTAATGACGCTCAGAGTCTGTGGTTCGACATCGACCGATGACAACAGGCTTTGCATTGACATTGGTCTGGGTTTCAAACGCAATCCCGCGGCCGCCAGCCAAGCGATCCATAGCTATGGGCATCGTGAATGGGTTCGGGAATATAGGAAACCTGTAAGATGCATTCCTTTTTACTAATCCATTTGCATGTGCTCACCTGGGCATTCACAGGATTGGATCCTTCGTCTGGAAGGCAAACTGGAGTCCGGAATATCATCAGTCCATGATTATCGGGATAGCAACGCTGACTGTGAGCTCCAGTCTAGCTTTTGGTAGGACGATTTTGTTCCTGATTGTGCACATGCTAACTCCCCTCTTAGTCATACGATGTATCCTCATCCGAGATAATCTATCATTAGCGAAAGCAGAGTTGGAAAATATCAGTCCTGCAGAACGTGAGCGAGTCCAGGAAGCGGCGAGATTAGAAGGTATCACGTTTGAAGAAGCGATGAAGAAGAAACAAGGGTTTAGGTACTTGTACTAGATACACGTGTAATGGCTTCGCGTGCATGCTGGTCCCTGCAACTTGTGACTTTCAATCTGTTCTATACACATGCGGTGATCATACATTGTACAAAATGCCGTCAGCCTAGAAATACAATGATATGCTCATAAAGTCATGCAATCTAACTCAGTACAAATATCTAAAGCCTTTCTTCCTTTCCAAGGCCTCCTCGAATGTGATGCCTTCCAGTCTTGCCGCATCAGCTATACGTTCCTTCTCACCATCGTCCATATTATCCATCATTTCGGCTTCAAGTGCCTTGTTATCTCGTATGAGCATGCATCGCACAACTATGAGAGACAAGTCAGATAAAGTCACAAGAGTGGGGCTAGGAATCACGCACTGTAGGCTAAGAAAGACGCCAAGGCCATAGCGACGAGACTGATAATCATCGCAGGATGGTACTCAGGTCCCCAGCTGGACTTCCAGACGAATGATCCGATACTGGAATGGATGAATGAGAGGAAGTTCCAGATCGAACCATGACATTCACTCACAGATTACCCATATTACCGAAGCCATTGACAATTCCCATCGCTACAGAGCGCTTGGCGGGAGGTCGTGGTATTGCATTAGACACCCATACCAATGTCAGCGCGAATCCTGGTCATAAAAGGTCAGTAAGCTACTATCGACAAGAGAATGTCGCGCGCTATTATACCTGCGTATCCGCTTGCCATCAAGAACATGCAGACATAACGACCGCCGACAGACATGGTACATAGACCAATGATGTATCCTATTATCACGCCCCACCATGGCCCGTTGATATGGAAGTACCGTTCGCCAGTCTTGTCTATTATCACCCGGACCGTGAGGAGATGGACCGCATGGTCACCAAGCGAGACTCGTACCTGCATTCCAGGCCACCAAGCAAGTCACAATGGTAGCAAGAATCCAAGGAGGTCTGGGTAATGTAATATAATGAAGAGAAGGATACAGCAAGAGTATAACATACGCAGCAAGGAGTAAACTGATAGTGTTGCTGAAGCCCAGGGTCTGAGTAAGCCTATTGATGAGTTCAGTGACTACTCCGCACTCTTCATTCTAGATGACCTACGTCGGAAAGAAGTTGACAAAACTTAGGCCAAGAAGCTGAGAGCAAGTCATGAGAGCCATAATGTACACTTTAGGATCCTTCAGTGCAAGCTTCAATCCGTGCCAAGGTCTGCATCAGACAGCAAATCAGTCAAGTGGAAATGACAAGGATCAGCATATGAAGGGACATACGACTCAGAAGCTGAATCTTCATCTGCCTCTCCAGCGTCTTCAGCCAAACGAATTTGCGCGAGCCGGCGTTCGGACGGGGTCATCCATCGTGTATTATGCGGCTATAAGGAAGCCCTGTCAGGAAACTCCGGAGTTGGTACAGTGAGGTGCTCACGAAGTCTGGAAGTGCCCACCTATATCAGTAATTGTTAGTGGTATGCACAACACAAGTAAAATAAAAACTAACATTGCCAGGAAACCGACGCAGATAGTAATAGATCCCTGAGAAACGTGTCAAATTCAGAGACAGAGACTCACTGATGAGACATACCTCGATATAGAATAACCTTTCAAATACGAGTTAGCAGGTGCCTAGAGCAACTGTAAAGCACACAAACCATCTCCATGCAGCAATTCCTCGAGCACCGTCTAACCCATTTAAGATACCCGCTGCGATCAACTGATATCATTGGAGTCAATGCAGTGCAAGGACAACTAGGGAGGAAGAGCACACCACGTACGCTACCAAATGCATTGGATATCAACAAGCCACCATAGATAATAGCGCCGCGGAACGAAAGTTCCTGTCTAAGCTTTGAGTATCAGGCATTAGACAAAGCCAACAGGCACCTGCCTTCTTCGTGTACCATCTTGAGAGAAGATACATGGATCCGGGGTAGAAGGCAGCCTACATCTCGTCAGTTGAACGCTACTTGATGCGAACATAAGTCCCACCTCGGGCAAACCTATGAATACACGACAGCAGATAATACCAGCGAAGTCGTGAGTAACCTGGAGTACAAATTCTCAGCTTCTACCAGCCACGACGAGGAGGAAGATGACCTACACCGGTCAACGCGCTGGTTAAACCCCAAACAACGATGCAAATGCCGATATACAATGAAGGTCTGACCGGTCCCAAGGTCAGTCGTATAATAAATGCAATTCTGATTGAGCACAAATGACCTTGACACTATGTTGATAATCTGTGAAAACGTTGTTGATATGCTATACTGTCGAATAGTACCACACATACCATGTTGGACGGGATCTGCGCAGGTACATATGAAACATATAGGATCGCTAGCACCGTCTCATATTGTATGTCTGTAACCTTGGTAAGCGGCATTGACGCCATAGTTTACCGTAGCCGCGTACCTGTTAGCCCAAGATCTGCCTGGAGACCCTGCAGTCGAGCTGAGGTCACTGCGGTACGCTGTGGCGGAAGCTTTTAGGAACATGATAGCGAATATGCTTCGATCGTAATACATACGTCGATATAATTCATTATGAAGATGAGAATGGTCATGGGCATCAGCCTCATATCCAGCATTCGCTTGATTCTAGCTTCGGCCACCTTCCTTTCCTCATCACTCAGCAACCGACCATCTTCATCCTGATCTGGTGACTCCTTGGCTGAAAAAGCGGTATCGTTGTCCACAACCTCGACCTGCGACCCTCCTTGTTTGCTGATAGGTGTCAAAGATACCGAAATGTCCGAGTCGCTCCGACGGTGAGTGGCAATGCTAGCCATCGTAGAGGCGATGAATTGTACAGGGATACAGATTCCCGGGCTGAGAAGCAGTTCCATTCATCCTCTGCATTTATAAACCTGAAGCGCTGCACGAGTGGCGATAGAACTGAACCAATCCTCCAGCTCTCTCATACACACTGTGGCCTCGTGACAGGAACATGGGCCAAGTATAGCAAAGAAGCTCTCTTACCCCACAAAAACCAACCGCTTCCGCTGCATCTAGCTACTTCAGATCTTGAGAAGTATGGTGGCTCACGGAGAGCCGTCGCTCGCTCCTGAAAGGAAAGCAACGATTTGAAAGGACTCGTCAGTGAGACATCGGAAGGTGGTTGTGTGAAAGGTCTCCATTCTTAGGTAGATTTTGCTGATTGTGAATCTCTCCCTGTAAATTCGTCAGGTATGGGCACAAGATGAGAAACAGATACTAAACATAGAATATAGTCCCTCACCGAGATCAAACTCTCGCCGATGCTGTGCTCGTAGGCGGGCAGAGGAGCTTGCGAGAACAGCCGTTTGGAGCTTCTAATATGACAGGTGCTTCAGGAAGCCAGTGCAGAAGTTTAAATGTACCTCTACGTGTAGGTTCCTGCCGGCATGGAGTACTCTTGTTTGACGCCGAGCTAGTGTTGACGATTAGTCGAAGTTTCGACTAGAGCTATTAGAAACCTGCTAGCAAGGTCCTCTTTGGTCAGTGCCCGGTTCATTGCCTCCCCAATTGACCCTCATGGTTGCACTTCGACCGGTTGTGGCGCGAAGAGGCCGTAAGCAAGAGCCACATGACCTACGGCCTACGTGAGCCCTCTACGCAGGATACTTAATACTGGATTACTACACCCCATGAACGACCCTATGGCTACAACAGCATCAAAAATAATGCTTCCATCGGAGGATTGGGGAACATCACATGAGAGGCTGCGTGGTGGCTCGAAAAATACGAGGAGGATGAATTAGGAAAAGCCGCGAGTCGCGGGTCGTATGAGTCGTCGTATACGACTTCTTTCTCAGGCTGCCCAAGCTCATTAGTGGCGACTCTAGAACGAATGGTAAGCTTGTTTCTCAACTTCAGTCAACAATCGCCGCGTATACTTGTTGCCTCAGGCACGAGCAGAGCATCGAAGTTTTGGAAGCAATGGCGACGGAACCTTTCTTCTCTAAATGAACGAACTCCGTTACTAGGACAGAGCCTTCAGAAGCAACGATCTTCCAAGGAGTTGATCCCCGGGCCGCATTCCAGCACACGTAAGCCGGAACTCAATTGTCTGACTTGCGGCCCGCGGGCTCGACATGATGCAGCTGCGTCGAAGCACGGTTTGTCAGTATTTATATATTATAGACCATCTTTGTCAAAATACCGTCTCCTGTACTGATATGCATTCATATCGTATTCTCAGGATAGCGGTATCTACTGAGGGACTCCGTTGCAAGTTTAGATCTCGAGTTCCCTGTCCAAGTTGAGGATGTGCGAAGCTGCTGACATCAAACGGACAGTCATCGATGGTTCGGTGTTATTGTAAATCCCTCCGACGCACAGATCACGGAAAAAATCTTTGGAGTAAGTATAGGCTTACATTGGTAAGTCAGCCCCCAATTCCACAGCAACAACGGTACCAAAAATGGTGGACGGATTTATCTAGTGTATGTGAATCCTGGTCCATCTTTATTCCATTGACTGCTTATTCTCCCGTCGAGACACAGCCCAGACGCGCAGGCCTCCTAACTCGTCCTTTGAAGGAACTCAGGATGAACGCATTCGTCGCCGTCATGCCACCTGTATAGCTGTTTTCAAGGTTATATGTCGGCTTCAAGAAATTCCAAACCTTCGTTCTGCTGTACCCCGATTTTACGTTTGTATCGAACGCTTATATGGTAGCAGCCTCGCCCTAAGGTAGGCCCTGACGTTATGGACTTGAACACGTTGTACTCCATGTCATCCTTTCTACGATGTTTGCCCGTCGCAGTCCACTTCTTCTGTGTCGTCGAATTATCGGGAAATTACCTACCACTTCCTTCTTGACCTCTCTTCTGTCATCTGCAACTACGGAACCGGCCTTGCGGCAACTGTGCCACTATCGATATTCGTATCTACCTGGAACCTGAGGCCTGAGGCCTAAGGTTGATCCTTCCCATCTACGCCTGCTTGTACAGGGTCTTTGCACAACCATGAACAAATTATTGATGCAATCGATAGTGAACTGCGTCTTTGGCACCGGTCTGGCTCATTGCGTCATTCAGTATCGTTGCTTTTGCTGGGTAGTTTTTCAGGAACCACGTCTCTCCACAGTTACTCCGTTCCACAATTTCACGGCTCATGGAAGGTACGGTGTTGACTCAATGTTTGCGACCAGCCGTAGTCCTGTCTCCAGTTGCTGTGCGACCCTGGAGATACGTACTCATGTGGGCCCGAGATCTATGACATATCGAACGTGATACTCCGTCCATCGACCTTCCGTTCTCTTGGGACAATTGTCACCTGGCATGACTTCTGCCTCCTTGAGGGACAGATGCCGGAATATATCGTAATCAGGGTCCACTTGAAAGGCCGCTGAGAATTACATTAACGGAACTCTCATCGAACTATCTCTCTAATGCCAAGCAAGGCAGGCGCCCCGTGCAATAGATGTGTCTTTGTGAGAGGTTTCAGTATGGAAATTGGAAGGTGGTCTTAAGATCGCTCAAGAGCCGCGGAGTCGCTCGTCTTAAACCAGTGATCTCGAGGTACGGAGGATCCTTAGGAGGGAAAATGCAAATTAACTGAGTGTTTATTCAGTTGAGAGGTTGCCCTTATATTTATACAGGATGTTCACTTACTTCCCCGATACTAGACTACATCTTGGACGTATGTGTCACAGAAGCCTAGTTTATGCACTGGAATTTGAACCCAGTTCAGAATGAAGGGGTGAATATCTCCATTGCACGTGATGATGATCTTGACCGATCCCTACTAGCAATCAGTCTTTCCCAACATCCCTGAAACTATCCTGGTGTTCCGTCTTGTCCCACAGATTGTCGACTACAATAATGTCCGGGACGTCCTAGCAAGTAGTGAACCTCACATTATAACTGAGGGACAATCCTCCTGTGAGTTCACTTCATAATGTAGATTTTACTTACCCCTGCAGGTGGATCTGTGTGCTTCATTGGACTATCCATGAGCAATCTGCGACCGAGAGCGTCCAACAACATGCCTTTGACAGAGATGATGAAGATCGCCATGACCGGAGACAACGTCGGAAATTCCAGAATACCAGCCAAAAACCCCGCACGTCCAAGGCCGAAAGTTTAAGAAACGCAACCGCCTGTTTAGTCTGAGAGACTCAGTTTCGAGGAAGACCATAATAGGTCTTCACCTCTGACTGTACCCTCAAGAGACGCGGGGGGGAGGATGATGGAAGAACCGGACGGCAGCTACGGACTCGTGGAGTATGTCCTGACGCTCCGACGACCCTGAGTGCTGCAGCAGATGGTATGACGATAGCATGGCATGCGGATACGACTGACGACCATCGACATAGAGGACAGGTCGTGAAAAGGTTTGCGGCGATGGCAAGCTATTCGAATCTTCACATTGTGTGATGGTCGAGACTTAGGTCCCTGCATTCCGCGTATACCTTATTATTGGCCAAGTCGAAGCACAGGTCACGAAATTGTTACAGTGCATTCGTTCCAGGAACCTGATATTACCGTGTGCAACCTTTTCACTTGAGGAATACCAGAAGAACAATGATACGCACCGTCAGCATTCCCACCTCTAGAGTCCTGCTCCCCGATCAGACCTACAGCCAGGCGGTCCATTTCCAGGCGGTGAGCGGACACCGTCAAAGAGAGCAGCAGGCCACCACATTATCAGCCAAAATATCCATACCATAGAAGGCGTGTCTACAAGAGCTCCATCAACAAAATCAGCGAACACAGACTTGGCTGCAAAGATATACACTGCAGGGACGATTGACAACCCGAGACCTTGTAAACCGAAGCTCATGCTCCTCCTGTACAAGCCAATTGTTCGTGGTACTTGGCGAATCCAGCGACACATGCACTAGCATCACGCAAAGTGTGACGCGCGCCTCCGGCACGCCGATAATTCTACACCCCCCCTCCCGCCTGCAAAAACGCGGTGAACAAACAACACGGAACAGCTGCACAACCCATCGAAGTCGAAATCGAAATCACATCCGGCGACACAGCCCATGAGCCATTCCTACTCAAAATCAGAGCTGACTTCAAACGTGAACAAACCTAACCTACCGACCCCTCCGCTACAAAACTCACCGACCCAGATCCCAGGGCCCTCCGCCTCAAGAACCCACCAAGTCCCCCATGCCCCCATGCCCTCACCTCCGCTCATGCGTCAACAGCGCCTTACTCCTAAACGTCGCATTATACTGCAGCAGGGTATTGATATCCCGCACCCAGTCGTCTTCCTTCCCCGGCGGGGCGCCCTCCTGTAGAAGGGGAGAGGTTAGTAAGCCAAGGTGGGGGTGGCTCGAAGGAAGCTGCTGGGGCAAGAACTTCGTCTGAGGAAAGGATATGAAACTCCGTTTGAGGAAAGGACAAGAAACTCCGTCTGCGGAAAGGAAAGAAGAAGGGAAGGGACGCATCCCCCTCCACGAAGAAAACCGCAACCAAACTCAAAAAAACCAACTCACCCCCCCTTCCCGCCTCGCAATACTACTCCGATTAATACACGGAATCGGGTACTCGCTCGCGCGCACGACGACGCTCTCCCCCGGCATGAGCACGCGCGCGACCTGCCCGTCCATCGACACGTGCGCGGGCGCGCGCGAGTGGGCTGAGACCTGTTGGGGTGGTTGGTGGTCAGTGGTGCAGTCGGGATTGGGGGGGTGGGTGGTGGGTGGAGGGGAGTCAAGGGATAGTCAAAGACTAAAACCACACTCACCTTCATCTCCACCTCCCTCCCCCCAGGAAAGACCACCGGCCGAAAGCTCAGGCTCCTGGGGCAGATGGGTGTGAGCACGAGCGCGGAGAGCGAGGGGTGCACGATGGGCCCGCCGGCGGAGAGCGAGTATGCGGTGGAGCCGGTGGGGGTGGAGAGGATGAGGCCGTCGGACTGCGTTGTGGGTGGGATGGGGGTGGCAGTTGACAGTTGGAGGAGTGCGAAAACGAGACGAAGACATGAGACATGAGATAGAGGACACAGGACACAAGGTACGAGATACAAGACACAGGACACAAGGTACGAGACACGAAACATGAGACGAGGTGAGGGCGACAGTTCAGAGAGACGGGACACGTAAGCGAGATGGCGAGTGGGAGTGATCAAATAAAGCCACGGTTGGTCGAACATCCGGAAAGGCGAGTAAAGACCGAGCGTCCCGTAAAGCAAGCATCCAAACGACCAATAGTGCATCCCACAGAGACGAGAACAGACCATCCCATAGAGACGAGAGTAGATTAGCCACAGAGACAAGTAGATCATCCCACAAAGACGAGCAATGATTTATCAATCACACACAATCAAACACAATCAAACTGCGTGAGCACATCTCACCCAACAATCCAACAACCAAGCGAACCACTCACCACCGCCTCCGTTAGGTGCTGCCCGTCCACGAAGAGGTCGACCGTGTTGAGGTGCGGCGACTGCCCGCGGTGGAGGGAGACTTCGTTCATGACTTGCCAGGGGGGTTCTGTTGGGGTGGGGTGGGGTGGGTGAAGGAGAGGGAGGGAAGGGTCGGTGGGAAGAGAAGTGGGAGAGGTCGGAAGGGTGGCGGTCAAAAGGAAGAGAAGAATGGGGAGGTCAGAACAAAGAGAAAGTCGGGGAGGTCAGAGATGGACGGGCAAGTCGGAGAGAAGGGAAGGGCCGGGAGGTTGGAGCGAAGAGAAGGGCCGGGAGGTCAGAAAGAAGATACGGACGGGGAGGTTGGAGCGAAGAAAAAGGCGAGGAGGTCAGAAGGAAGAGAAAGCGGGCAAGTTGAAAAGAATGATCAAGTCAAAAAGAAGATGAGGGCGAACGAGTCGGAAGGGGCGTAGAGAAGAGGATATAGTAGGGAAGGAAGGGTGCACGACGAGAAAGCAGGGAGAAGAACGGAGCGCGAGGAGGAGAGAAAGGGAATGCGGTGAGTGCAAATAGAGAAGGAGAGAGATATTCAGGGCGGAGAGAGCGAGGTGAAGGTAAACGTGACAGGAACGGATGGAAGGTAGGGGCGAGGATATAGAGATAAATGGCGGAAAAGTCAGGAATGAGTGGCGGACAGTGGGAGAGTAGCGTGTCGAACCGAGACCGCGTCAATAGACGACCAATGAGCAGGTAAGAAAGGAAATAACATAAGAATGAATGAAAACCGGAAACCAAACACAAAGTCAGCAACCCGCCAAGCCACAGCACAAACGCGCACCTTCCTTCCCCTCGCTTGGCTCTCCGTGTCTATGGTGGGCAAATTCGCAGGAGAGACGCATGCGGTAGAGGACGGTGGCGCTGCCCGTTGTCACGGCGGAGAGGGCGCGCGCAAAGTCATCAATGTCTGTTGGGGGTGGGTGAGGGAGTGGCGTGGTGGAAGGGAAGGCAAACTCACGGAATGGCAAGAGAAAGCCGAGCGTGCCCATGCTAAAGGAGAGCACTGGCGGGACGGCGCCGGAGCGGAAGAGCGAGGAGGCGTGGAGGATGGTGCCGTCGCCGCCGAGGGTGATGACGAGGGAGATAGGCGGGGCTTTCGGGCCTAGCGGCGGGTGTGAGCTGAGCCGAGAGACGATGATGACACGGGCAGGGCGCACCGGGGTTCCAAGGCAGCACGCCGGGGGGGATGTCCGGCCTGTCCTCGGCGAAGATGGGGGTGTGCGGGTGGTGCGCGCGGAGGTGGGTGAGGAACATGTCGATGGCGTCGATGACTGGTTTTGTGCGCAGTTTGTTGACGATGAGGATGGAGTCGAGCGGGCGCGAGGGCGTGTGCAGGGGGTCGGGGGTGCCTCTGGCGCAGGCTGTTTGTCAGCGAAACATTGATGATTGTAGGCGACGTACGCAGGAGGGAGGGACGGAGACGGGTCGGGAATGCAGAGTGTGTTTCCCTGCTCGTCGTGGTCCTGGTCGTGCTCGTCGTGCTCGTCGTGCTCGTCGTGTCGGCAGGGCGTCGTGGTCGTGGAGAACGGCCTGGCGGTGGGTAGTGGGCGCGGCGGGCATGGGCGGAAGACGGGGCGCAGACGAGTCAGGTGGCAAGGAGATGGCAAGGCAAGCGCTCGATGTCGTGGAAGAGGCATTTTAGTGTGGCATAGAGGGTGCGTAGAGGTTGGTAGGGAGGAAAGCGTGTGCAGACCTGAGAACAGCATGAGAACGCGCCGAGTCAGTGTCACGTGGTCCGCGGTATGGCGCACGTGGTGTCGATCGCGCAACAAAATCGAGTCCGCTACACTAGTGACTATATAGTCTTCTCTCACAGACATTAATCCGAGCATCGGGATATTCTGTACCCTACGAAGCGGGAATCGTGGAACACTGGAGGTATCGGTCGACGATACACGCCAGGGCCCTCAAGCCTTTAAAGTGGACGGGCGACTTCGAAAGTAATCACAATTAAAGCGATTAAGACACTGCCATCCATCCCGCGTCCTTCGTCTATATCCTCGACAGAGATGTAAGCTTACCTAGTTCCTTCTTACCCTGGACCGGCACCAATCAGAAGCAGGCACCGTCTACTCGATCTGTCGCACCCTGACAATGTCAGATCTCAGCATCGAATCCAAGTCTTCCACTAAAACACATGTGCGGACTCTCTGTATCTCATCAAAAAACATGTTTCTTTTGTATTAAAGGTGCTTATTTGCTTGCAGGATGTCAAGGCATCCATGTATGTATCAGATATCAACGGCCCCTTGGCAAAGGAAGTGCCGAGACACGAGAATTCGTATCTTCCTGCAATTCCTTCTTCTCCAGATCTCCAACCTCCGCGTTATAACCACCAACAGCTCGTCATCCTCCGTCTCACAGCTTCACACAATACCTACTACGGATTGACGCGTGCACGCGGAAGTCGTGTTGCGTCCAGCAGGGGCTGGCGCTATCCGCTGCCTTCGCACAGCAGTAGTCACGGTAACTTTCGGGCCACAAAAACATGCAGGTACGGCTGCTTTGTATTTTTTCCCTCGTTCGCTGCCTGTTTACTCATTCCCAAGAATCCAAGCCGAATCACACGCATACCTTTCTCACAAAATTGATCGAGTCACGAGAACGTGCACTTCGTTGTCCAGGAAATTGATGTTGACGGTAGAGTGGGTGGGTGAGAAGACTGACCATCTCGCTCGCCTAAATTGCAGTTTTAGAGCTCGAGGAAATAGGAAATCTGAATTCCGGGCCGCCTATTGTTTAAGCGTCAAGTCGTACAGGGCGAGGGGTGGGCAGGAAAGCGCGGCCAGGACATAAATAATCGGCTACCGCTCTTTGGATGGCTACAGAACGTTGCCTTGCGAGACTTGACCTTACACGAGCGTTGCGCTGCCTTGCTGGAACGTTTATCAGCGGCGCACCGGATTTTTTAGAGCCGGTCTCTCATATCTGAATGCCCGAAGCAGGTTGACAACTCCGCACTCTGCGCATCCTATGACATTGTGCAACTTCTATCAAGCCGACTCTCGTGTTGTCGGCTTCAGATCAAGTGTATTTTCTGCACTCCCATGGCTCCGCGCGTCGTGGTGGTCATAGCTCGGCGGCCAATAAGACGCGGAAATATGGCATCGCGCTCTCTGGCCTTGGACGCGGGTGGGCAGTGGACTGGTACCGCTGGGCTGGCGAGGAGTACTTATGCTGTCGGTGCCAAGGCCCCGTCTGCCCGCAGGACGCCGAGTGAGCTCCCGCCCCGCTGAGATCGCTGCAGGGATCAAGACCGCGCAGTCTGATGCGTACAACTTTCTGGAACCTTGTGAAAGGGATCTAGCGCAGAGGTTTCTGTGGGCGGTGGAGGAGTCAGGATTCCACGTGGAGTGGGAGTGACTAGGCCTTTCCATGCTGCTACTGGGCCACTCTTTGCGCACTTGGCCTCAGGAGCGGCACCAGGGCAGCCCAAAATAGGTCTGGATCGTATTGGTTTTCAGCGAGCGCTGCGGTTCGTTGGGCCACCTTCAGCAAGTTCTGGTCATTCGCAGATGGACGTGTCTCACATTCCGGTATATAGATCTCTTCAAGGACTGCGTCCAGGGGACCAATGAACTTGGCCTCAAAGGCAGGTGGGTCGAATCTCTCGAAACAACGGTCCCCGCTCTCCGAGTCAGCTCGTACGCGTTGGTCTGGGTCACGGTCGAGCAAGATTGCATATTCTGGTGCACACAAGTTTGTGTGAGCTGGAACATACACTCGCGACCGTCCTCTCCAGCGCAGCCGCTTTCTGCATCGATGGCGGTACGACATGATAGTTACCAACCTTGCGAAAGGTAGTCAAACGGTTTCTAGATAGCCGACCACCTGCATCAATACGAAAGGTTTCCACGCGCAGGGGAGGAACTGGATATATGGACGAGTCCTGCCGAATGCTGCTACCAGGCGAGCGCTGGGTCCGCTCTTCGCGTACTCTCCCCAATTGGCCTGTCTTTCAGAAGACAGAAGTGGGGTTACTGGAACTTCGCATCCGTCTAGGCGACTTGCGACTTACGACTTGCGAAGACGAGTCTGGATCACGTTTGTTCAGGAATCGGCTCGTTTCAGGACGCGACGCCTCATATCTGTACACGCTTGCATAGGAGGAAGGTCGAGCAAGACTAAATAGCTTTATGCGATAGCGTAGGTCGCCGTCAAGAGTTGGCGCATGTACACACTGGTCCTCTTTCGCGCGGAAGTGTTGGGATCTGTGTTCCCACCATTCTCCGTGGAGTGGAATGGCCGTCTGCAACAAGGCGGCGCCTATTCTAAATGCGTGCTGAACTGAATACTGGCATTCATCGCCGTTGAGCACTCGGGGTGCGAGCGTCTATCTTTGGGCACTGGGCTATGTGAAGAGGGACGGTGGTGATCGACTACCACTCGGGCCAGGTATTCCAGGTTCTATCTGCATACTGAACGATGGGCGTGGAAAGTGGTTCGTGATGCTCGTGGACTTGCAGAAGCTCGGGGCAATGGTGAGAGGAAGGCCGCCTCTCTGCGTTCGCAACGAGGGCGATCTCGAATACGTACGTGCAAAACACGCAGCACCCGGAGCGGTGGCTTTTGGAAGGATGGTCTACTGCCTCCGAGTCGAAGAGGTACCATTTGCGCCAAATTCTCACAGGATTAAGGTGGACGCTGAATTTCTGCGTAGCAATTGCCTCTCAGAACGATCAGGATGGCTGGACGTCCCTGCCTGGCAGGAAAGTCGAGCTATCTTTCATGATATGGTGTATACAACTTTCCGCAAGAGCTAGAAGCTCGCGAAGGGTAGGTCAAGTGCATCTCAGATCATAATCCGAGCTGACGTTTTCGATCTCCAGTTCATATTGATGCCTCGACCTTGTCGTGCATCATCGGGGTTCGGGGCTTCTAGCTCTAGATCCGATGGTGGTATATGGAACGGGTCCGCTAAGGTTGTAGGAAAGCCTGCGCACGACCAAAGATGCACCCTGACGTCGTTTAGAGGCTCGCAGCTCAGTCAAGGTGTTCTCGGCTTGTAGCGGGATGGCTTTGTTTGACGGCCAGCAAATTGTCAACGTTGCATTTCGGCGCTTCATGGAGTTGGCACCAGTACGCATTGATACTTCTTCGCGGGGCATAGACGCGAACAGTGGTAGGGTCCATATTCCCATCGTTCAACGTGGATCCAGATGGCCGTCTGCAACGAGGCGGCGCCTAAGTACGCGCTGAACCGAATATTGGCTGCCAGTTGACAAGAATAGCTGAGTTATGTTTTTTGTGTCTTGAAAACCTTCGCTTTTGCTTCAGTGGCGATCGCCATTTACATCAGGACAAAGATCGCACTCTGCGAATCTTCGCTCAAGATCAATGGACCCTGTCGCTCTGGTGGATATGGATAGCACAGAGTATGCAAGTTCTTCATCCCGTGAGAGTGAGCCCAATGCTGACGGAATAATCGCGGTAGTATGGATGGCTGTCTTGCTGCGAACATGCATTGCGATCTTCTAACCTTACGTTTTGCCCCTCCGAAGCATTCTCTGCGCTGCGATGTAGGTAAAGAATTTCGCTCTCGTCTCGATATTTCCGAAGGCATTGATATTCGGCTCATGTGCTGGCCGTTTGTGATATGCAGAGAGACCTGATGCTTCGAAGATTTCGTTCCAATCACCATCCTAACGAGTGGTTGCCTATCCAATCTCGCCCTTGTTCACCGATGAATATGGATCAAATTTATAGCGATGCGGCGGCTTTGATTTATCCGTGGCAGTCGCAGCCAGTCGATTCTGTGAGGATCGCGAGGCAGAGGTATGAAAGTCATTTCACTCGCTCTCTAAATTGAGAAGTCTGTCATTGCTTCAAACGACGTACATGGCGCAGCTGCATGCACCCGCCCTCTGCGGCTTCACTTGCATGTGCAGGTACCGTGGATTGTCTACATATAACGTCTGTCTTCACTGGGCCCAGTGCGCTGGCACTTACGCTTGCTGGACAAGGAAAGCCTGATTTCTTGTTTCTGACCGAGATGTCGAGCTCTCCCGACGGATTTATGCCCTCTGACTCGCGTCACTCATCGACTGCGAAGGATTCTGATACATATCAGCATCATGCTACATCAGAGTGGGTCATCACGACTACTTAATGGATGGTGTCCTTGGCGCTCACAGCTGCGACGTGAGATTAGGGATACACATTGCAAGTACTGCAAGACTGAATCGAATGGGCGAAATCTTGTTGTTGCTATTGACGGAACGTCGAATCAGTTCGGGTTGAAGGTCCGGTTATTCAACATCACGATCGTATCCACGCTGAATTGTTGATGGATAGTATTCCAACGTAGTAGATATTTACCGACGCATCGACAAGGAAATCGTATTGCAAGGGAGCGAGTCTAAACAGTTGACATATTATAACAGCGGAGTCGGTACTTATGCCAATCCATCACACAAATGGACTCTCCACATGGCAAAGACTGCCGTGGAGAGCACCGTCGACATGGCAATTGCATTGTACGATGATGCACCTGTCGAATTCATAATGTCGTATTCACCGTCTATCTAGGAATTTTGAGAGAACGATTCTTGCTGCCTATCGCTGGCTATCGGAGAAATACGTGCGCGGGGATCGTATTTTCTTGTTCGGTATACCAAGCCATCATTTATGGTATCCACACGCGTCTAACAACAGGATCACAGGGTTTTCTCGTGGAGCGTATCAAGTCCGCGTGTTAGCCGGAATGATTAAGCGCGTAAGCCTCAAACACACCCTTGACATCTTCATCTAGTGACAGGTATGCATACCAGGTTGGTTTGCTCAAAGGCGGAAATGAGGAACAGATTCCATTGTACGTTCACAGAAGGTAGCATTTGACATTAACTCACTACTTTTGGTTAGCGCCTATGAATTATATGAATCCGGGTATGTTAGCACCGTACCAAAGTATCCGTATAAGGGCTCACGTTGATGGGGGCTCAGCGATGACAGTATGTGCAGCGAGTTTCGGAAAGCATTCTCTGCCGAAGCACCGATCCATTTCTTGGGAGTTTGGTCAGTGGATGCAAGTCACGTCATTTGTATCCTTTACTCATGAATGTTTCAGGGATTCTGTTTCATCCGTGGGCTTAACTAGAGGGAAAGGTCTCCCTTTAGCAAGAAGTTGGGGTCACATATGCTACGTTCGCCACGCTCTGGCACTGGACGAACGTCGTGTCAAATTTGTTCCAGAAGAATATTACGTCCAGCACAGACATGGGCATGGAGTGCCCAGCGATGTGGGCCCTTCGGCTGAACATTACGTCTCCGAAATGGAGCATACAGAGGATGATGTATGGAAGAGTAATACCGAAGTCAGCGATCGTCTAAAAGAGGTGTGGTTTGTTGGGTGTCATGCTGATGTGTGCGTATTTTGGGCTCCACTTGTCGCTTGTAACGGGGCATTCTTGAGTGCTCAAATTTATCTTCTATGTGCGCTTAGAGGCGGTACCACAACTCGCAAGCCTGATAAACACCTTATCGACGAATTCCCGGCAATGTGGATGGCGAACGAGGCTCGATTCGCTGGATTACAATTCAAAGCAGCCCATCCTCATTGGGATTTCCACTTGGTGAAGTCCTTGAAGTTCAACGAGTCTTTACGGTCGTTTTGGCGAGTCCTTGAGGTGATTCCTTTTCTTGGACGAGAAGAAGATCATCCCAACCGGTATAGATGGTGTGTCATGTCACTAATACTGTGATCAGAGTCGAGGCTTACCTTACTACAGGATCCTCCCTCACTGGGGCTCACACCGTTACATCAAACCGCACCAGAAGATACATGTATCTGTTGCTTTTGTACCTGACTACCACCCGAAAGCTCGGTTTTGGCCGCATTCGGGACATTCTTGGGATAATATCCTCGACCATAGCACTTTGGACCACATCGAGAGGCTTAGAGATCCCATCATTGAGTTGGATCTCTATGACCACTCCGCTGCTCCTCATCTTGTCGATCGGCTTCGGCAATATCTTCGCCATGAGAAAGCAGATTCGCCTCTGACTCCGGGCCCACCCCGGCATGAAGCAGATGTAGACGATGCGTTGGCCCGTCTAACCATCTTGGCGATATCGGGTAAGTCCCACCTTTCTGTGCAAGTTTGCAAAGACTGACAGATTGTGTTCAGACAGTGGGGCTCGTGCGATCTTAAGTGCCGCCGGTACGCCGGATGATGCGTACGCGAACACCTCTCCAGATGAGAAAAAGACTCTATGGGAGTGCTTGAGACTGGTGATTTCATCAGCGAGCACGGGACCCACTATACGAATCCGTGCTTTGAAGTTTATCGACCGGATGACGAACCATAGTAAGCTCCACCCTGTTAAGTATTTATTATCCTCACGTCTCTTTAGGGGAGGCTCGAGAGGTGTTGCGGCAAATGAGGGACTTTCTCCCTTGGTTAGTCCAGCAAAGACAATATATGGGCATCGTGCCAAAAGAGCCTTGGGACCCAAAACATTTGCAAGCAGGACCGTTGCCACTCGCCATCACGAAGACGATATTGAATCTACTCCGTTCAAGCTCACAAGAAGAGATTCCGAGTACCAGATGTGAGGGATTCAAGCATGATATTGATGACCTGCGCCAGCTCGGTATTGGGTCCGAGCAGAACATACAAGCTCTGGTACTTGATGCATTAGATACCGATAATGCTGCTGAAGCCATATCGGCACTGCCCCTCGTGTTGAACAATGGTGAGGCACAAGTACTATACCGCCTTCGTTACTGATACTTCACGTCATGCATAGCTGCCAATATATCGGATAAGCTCGTGGCAGTGTTTAAAAGTCCCAAAGTCCTACACCACATCAAAGTATCTGCTTCTATTCGACTCTGTAGCCCGCATTGGGGTTCTATCGATGACGACAGTACGTGACCTGTGATATTTCTTCTTTAATAAGACACCAAATGATGCATACGTCCCTTTTATGCCTAGAGTCTAATACTCTCCACATGTCCATCAATGAGTCCGTCGTGGGCAGTATCTTGGGATTGCTAGAGTTATCCTACAGTGATGCGGTTATCCCGGCATTATTTGACGTATCTGCCTTCTATTTTCGAAGTGGGAATTTAATTCTTTGAGAAAACATCCATATATTCATTGAGTTTACTCGATGCAGGATCAAGAAAATCGCACAACAATGAATTAGAGAGGTTGAGACGCGGTACTAGAACCGCTACTGCAGATATGCCACTTTTAGAAAAAGGAACCGCGAAAATGGCCAACCAGGTAATGTTGTCCCCGCATGGTTCCTACAGTGTCGCCTGCTGACACTTTGTCCGGTTCAATTAGGACATTGACTATATCTGTGGATTGATTCGAAGGGCGATGAGGGAACTTGCCCTGCCCCCCTCAGGTATGCAAACCGAGCTTCAAGTTCTCTGTGGCTTAGACATTTACGGGACCGATGAAGGTGATGACGAGCTACCAGCGGAAACTCCGACCGAGACGACAGCAGAGTCTGACTTCGGTCAGTCCTTTTTCATGTCATGCCTAGTCGCGATGCGGCTCACACCAAATTCTCAACCCATCCCCTAAGCAGAAGACTTGACGCTCAAACTTCAAAGCGCTGATGGTATGAGTACTTTCTGGACTATTAATGACTATGTATTCTCATTCATATTCTGCAGCTACATTCATAACCAAATCCATGGATACAGTTGATCTCGAAAAGTTCGAACCTAGCATCAAGAGATACTGGGGATATGTGGCATCGGCCCTCGGAAGTGACAGTAAGTACTTCAGCTCGCAGAACGCGGGTGTGGACGTTGATCAGGCATCCCGGTATACAGCGGAGCTCCTCAGCAGATTTGTCGAGCTCCTCAAGGACGACAAGTTACACAAAGCAGGTGAGAATATCTTGTCCTCGAGAGTACCACGTGTGACAGTTTATTACCTTGTCAGGTCGTCACAGGGAATCATTTGATACCTGGTTGAAGGCGGCTATTAAGAGTGGACTGATTTTGGCTCAGGTACAAGTTATACGGGCGTTGTCGAAACTGGACATCGAAGGTATGTTGGAACAAGCTATGAGAGATCTTCTGGAATAAGATGGCTCTAGGTCTTTTCCGACATATCATTTTGGACAAAGATGAGGTTGCGTCAGGGATAAAGGCAGCTCTATGCAGCGAACAGGACGAACCGATCCTCATAGCCCTTGATGCTCTGTTCAACCTAGTCCACTCCTCTGGTGCAAATCCTGTGGATGACAGAACACTAGAGTGGTTTCAGGAGAACAGGCTCCTGAATCTATCCTTGGATCTGTTACAGAATGATAACGTTCACATCCAGTTGTCTGCGACACGACTGCTATCCAGGTTCATTCGACATCATGATATCAAGGTCCAGAAAACACGGAGATGGCTGTGGATTCGACACAGTACGTACAAACTGGCGGCAGATGCTCAGAAAGTTTCTCACAAGTGGTAGATTCGGTCCCACTGAAGAAGGCACTGGGCCCCTACGTGCTACATCTGCTGTTGAAGGGACGGCTCGAAGATGATCAGGACCTAGCCGCTGAACTTGTGCCCCTTCTCTCCCGTGATGACCGCAGTTTCCGTTTGCTCATGAAGAAACGAAATGTCGTTCGTAGGCTGTTCGACCTGGAGAAGACGGAATGCATGAAAGAACTTCAGAAATACGGTGCGGTGCTAGACCAGAGTGATGGCTATGAATCTAACACCTGTTTTAGATCAAGGAATTGGGATGAAGAAGCAACTGACCGCTGCAGCGAAGGAGCTGTCAGAAGACCTTCAAGATACACTTCTAGGAAAACGGCGATTAGCTCAAAGACTGCTTCGCTGTTGGGCGACCTTCGGTAAGTTCTCGTCATTCGCAGATGGAAGTATCTCACATTCCGGCGTATAGATCTCTTCAAGCAATGCGTCAAGGAGACCAATCTAATTTCGGAGTTGGAAAAGGCACTCCACTCGCGTAAAGATGATGAAGTCAAACGTTCTGTCCTTGATTCATTGATGTATCTGCTGTCGAATGAAGGATATGGTAATGCCTGGAATATTGATTACATCCGCAAAGTACTATACTCACCTAGCTCAACACAGCGACAGACGTTCGCCAAGCCATTCTCTCAAAGGATGTCAATGGCGTCCTGCCATTGCAACTTTTGCTCGATAGCTCCGATGATCAAACAGCTCATTCTGCAATGGCAGCTATGGAAGGGCTGCTAAAGTATGACCGTCCGGAACGTCCCGACAGCGGCAGAACCCATTCAAGTAAATAATGGTTTATTATCTCCCCGGTCTGAGCTGACCAGTCACAGGCGGCCTTCTTCAATCTTCAGCCAATGCGCAATTGTTCATTCGCATGTTAGTGACTCTCCGTCGAAGCATAAAGGCATCGCAATACGTCAGAGATGCTGCGTTTCACACTTTGCACCGTTTGTATGATGAGCAGCGTGCGTCTAAATGTCACGGATTTATTTGGCGCATATTCTCACGAATTTCTTTCTTTTCCTCAGCCGATGTCAAAGCGATCCTCAGCGCGCACGGTCATGCTGATATACGCAGACAATTCAAGAGAATTGGAAAACGGCACGAAGGCGAAGACCCCGAGAAGCAGGAAGCACTCGTGTCCCATGGCTAACGCGATGCGTCTTCACTTAACCCATGATACCATGTTATAGTGAGTATTGTGTTCGCCGCCGTATCAATATCCATGGACAGTAATTAAGTATGAACGGCGGCTATATGTACTACACTATTCCGCTGCGCTGGATTAGACGTCAGTTGCAATACGAGCTGGGAAACTAATATTCTTTGACTTGTGATAGACTTGTTTCTTTCCTCAAGTAAACACAAGTTCCCCATAGAGTCGAGGGCCAGAGTTACTTTTAATCAAGCCGCGCCCACTGAGCCACATCACGTGGTATAAAATGTCAGTCACGTGCGTCTCAGGAATGACGCGCTCGAAAGTCATTTCACCAGTACTTCACCTCAAGAAGTTGACGCTGCTTTGCATTAAATATTATTTACTCGGTGGTCGATTCGCATATTCTATGGCTACGTATATCTGCCCTACGATCAATGACAACGCACGGCCGGTATGACGCAACATCCTCTCCGCCCTTCACCGAATCACACAAGAACGTATATTATAAACCTTCGCTCGAGTATATAATCCCCCATCCCATGTTTCCTCTCCTTTCCACCATTCGCATACCACTTTCCTCCCGTGTCATAACATTTGAAGTTTTCCAGTTGCGAAGGATGTCTACCGAAACTAGCTCTACCCTTCCGACGGACTCGTCATTGCCGGGCAAGGCATTTGAAGTGCGCAATGTGTCCACAAACGACGACTGGAAGCCAGACCCATCTAAATCGATTCCACTGCCGCCGAACAGGCAGAGGTTGATGGATGATGTGATTGCGCTGTACAGCATGCAGCCGACGGTCGAGAGGGTGAAAAGATACAGTGAGTGAACCTTGCGTCGTTCCTTAAGTGACGTGACCCAACAGGAATGCTGTCTAGCGGCGGACTGTGTGTACGATGATCAGTTTGTGTACGCGAACAATCGATACAAAATGGTGTGCTGCAATGTTTTTTCTACGCGCATACACTAACGTCGAAGTCGTTCAGGCCGGGCAATGGTTCGGCCTCCCGA
Organism: Neolentinus lepideus HHB14362 ss-1; assembly: GCA_001632425.1. NCBI lineage: Eukaryota > Fungi > Basidiomycota > Agaricomycetes > Gloeophyllales > Gloeophyllaceae > Neolentinus > Neolentinus lepideus. Next base: position 215,088 of record KV425584.1, on the reverse strand, counting down.
AGCTCTTCAAGGCCTCAAAGAACGAAGGTTACGAGGTTGTACGTAACGACCCGGGCCTCATCCAGTTCAAGAACGAGCAGGTAGAGTTTGGGAGCTTTTCCTTTCCATTCGAATCCTGACAATCTCTAGACGTGGACGTTCCTTCCACCCGTGACGAAATCGGTTACTATCAACGCGCTCGTCTCTTTATCGTTAGACCCGGCGACGAAGGATTCCGACTTCATCCAGGTGCGTGAGACGCATAATAATACGCATCTCTTATGCTAAACGTCGGTATATGCACGTCTGCAGATCAAATACCACAAGGATCAGGCCAACGAGAAGGACTACAGCCATAAGGGTATTGGGTTCTGGTTTAAGAAGTGGCAAGTAAGCACTTCTCGGTCTCCCACTTCAAGTCTCGCAAGGATCCTGATGTGTTATTGTTCGCAGGCGGACCACGTCTCGGATTGGATGAGTATGCCAGAGGTGAAGCAGTTCGAAGGCGACCGGAATGCAGGCAATGAAGATGTCAGTTATTATAAAGATGGGAAAGCATTCGAGAAGGAGTAAACAAGAACCGAATGAAGAAATTGTGGCACGGTTTTGTATTTGTATTCGTTATGTTCTTATTTTTCGTGTAATAGAAGCGAAGGTACTTCTGTGTCTGTACTTCCCGGTTGGATCCTGCGCAATAGGAAATAGGGTGCATTAGATTAGACTGCAGGCGGATTATAATCCTCAAAAATATACATTTCACTAGAAGCCCGATAGTCCAAAGTTCGGGATCGTCAATCAGCAACCGACTTGCTCGGACAATAAACCGTGGAGCTTTGGAATCGTAATGTGGAAATCTCCCCCTCTATCGAGACGGCACTGTACAACTTACAATCCCCCAAAAAATAGAGATAAATAGAATGCATACTGAGACACTTCTTGTGAACTTCTCATGGATAAGTCGGTGCTTTAATAAATTCGCCCACCAGAAAAAGAGCGAAATGAATGAGAGGTGGCTATACATTACGGTTGACCAAATAGTACGCTTCGTCTTCTCCGTGCCCTCTCCAAAGGAGGCAAACTATCAGCTAGTACGGAACGACTAGCTAGGGGTGTCTCGTCCAATATAAGAGCTAATTGTTGGTAGGGTCAATAATCAGTTGGTGAATATGATCGAATGAATATAAGACTCACATGAAGAGGAACTATCCATGGACTGATCGCCAGCATCACTGCCTTCTGCTGCTGCCGGCTCGGTACTCGGTGATGAACCTGCTTGCGACGGCCCTTGCATTGACATGGGCATGTGTTTGGGTAACATAGAAGGGCGACGACGCTAAAAAAACAGAGTTGAGGGCAGACGAAGGCAGAGAACACAGACCACGCATTACCTTTGCAGCAACTGCAATGCCGACGCCGTCCATGTCGACGCCAAACCTTGTTTCATCAGCCTTGGCTCTCTGTTCCACACATTCCACGACCCAAGCAATACCAACTACGTGCGGCTTCGGATCATTAAGCAGCCTGACAGTAAGAAGTTCTCGAGTCAGGCGAGAGAGAACAGAGTAAACAGCACGACGGCATACCTGTATCGCGTAACCGTGCTCATCAGTCCATTCTTGAAAACTATGTGTGTGCATGTCTGCCCCGCACGCGATAGGATCTGCGCAGGCTACTCAGCACCAATCATATAATCTGCCAATGGTTCACGAACCTTTGCCCCGAGACCCATCAGCATCTCAACAAATAACCCCCCCGCATCGTCTCCATCATCCGTCCTCACATCCACAAATATCGTACAATCCTTCAACACACCCAACCCAGTCTCCGGGGCAACAGACTCCGCGCGCGCCTTTCGACTCGCAGAGACATGCGTCGCGGTGCCCTTGGCGGCTCGACCCAGCAGCCCCGGAGCGCTGCGTGCCTGCATTGCAGCAGCTCTCATAGGCCTCCCAGTCGCAGTTGTCTTCACGCACCCTTCTTCAGTTGAAGGAGTCGAAGTCGAAGGCTCCACTGTCGCTGCACGCCTGAACCCTCCACTTCCGAACGGCACAGGAGGTGGTCCCATCAATCCGGGTTCGGTAGGAGTATGTGGCGGCACAGACGACAAAGATTGCGACAACGCTTGGGAAGCCATAGAAGCACGCCGAGACGCGTCCCGTTTAAAGGAAGGACGGATGTCCCGCATGGGCTCTGATGCTGGTCCCTCCATTTCCTTACCTTTGCCTTTATCCGATGCAGGCGTGACCTGGCCCTCCTCCACCTTCGGGACGGCAGGCACCATAAACACGTCTTCATCCTTCATCGAAAGATCCAGCGCCGCCACCGTAGGCTCATTGCCAACATCCTCGTCCGCCTCCGCCGCACCTCCACCCTTGACGGGACTACCCTCGACAACCTCCAACGTTGGCGCCCGACTAGCCTTCGGCCTCTGCCACATCCGCGGCCTCCCCGCGCCTCCAACCACGGCACCAAATATCTTTCTCGGCGCGGGCCCGCTCACCGTTCGCGCCTTCACAAGCCACGAGTCCAACGTCGCCTTCTTAGCCCCCGCACCTGCACTCAGTCCGGCGACAGGCAGTCTCGTACTGACTGCTACCAAAGGCTTGGGGATACCAGGAGCCTTGGCGACACTTGGCGCGCGCGGCGCCCCCTCCACAACCATAGCAGGCCCGCCGCTCTGAATCTCGGGCAAAGACGCGGACGGTCCCACAGTCGACGCTCTCCTCTTCCGCGCAGCACCCAAATCGATGTCATCCTGCGTCTCCGCTTTCGTATTGGCATCTTCAGCAGCCTCGCCCTCCTCGTGACTAAACCCGAGACTCGTGCTCGGTCGCGAAGGAGGTGGCAAGTTAAGCTTCTGGAGCGCCATCGACAGGTTCGACAGGCTGCTCTTCTGCTCAAGCGGCGCAACGGTCGCTGCGCGACGGGGAATGCTGGTTGGCGGGACTGATGATTTGCTCGGAGTCTTGCTGGTACTTGCGACATGAGGAGGGGCTCTGCCAGGTGTCGTAGGGCGGCTCTGAGGCTTGGATTTACCTGGTGTTGTTGGCTGAGCAGGGGCTGTGGTCTTGGAAAGTGATGACGCTGTAGGCGCCGCAAATGAAAATGAGAAGGACTTGCGCTGGGCCAAGCCAGGAGTTGTCGGCTCCTTCGCTTGGCGATCTATCGACGAAACATGAACATGCTGTAGAATTCAAAGGCTATGCACCTTACCCGATGACTTGCCACCATTAGCCTCGCTCTTCACACTCGCACTCGCTTTCATTCGTAGCGCGACGCTCCTAGTAACCCGTCCGCTACCCAAGACAACGTCCTTCGTAGGCCTCTCTCTTGGTTTACTGCGCACTCCGCCCGGCGCACTCGTCTTCGATGCCGGCTTCTTCTCTCGTTGTTGCTGACTAGCCGGATGATCGGATGCGGGTGTGGAGGAAGAGGCTGCAGGGATGACGGGTGCCGCCGCTGACGAAACGAGGGAGAGGCGAGGAAAACGACTTGGTCCAGGTGTTGCTGTCGGTGCATTGTCTTTCAGGCCGTCCGAGATAGATGTAGAGACAGTTAGCTGAGGCTCAGGCTCTGTCGTAAGGAACTCCGCTGAGGGCTCTGTCGGTCGAGATGGTGTTGGTGACGAAGTTCGTCCTTCCGTAGAATCCGAGGGCGCATCCTATCAAAATGCCGGTGTAAGCCATACTTGACATTCGTGCATGACGGACTCACAGTGGTTTCCTGCTTGCTGTCATCCTCGATTTCCATACGCAGCCCACTCCTCCCGACAGTCCTAGTCTGCTTCAGCTTATCGAGGAACGGCGTCAGAGGTAACGGGGTAAGCGGAGACAATGGCGTCGCATCACTGAAGGCAAGGGACGCTGGAAACCTGGTACCAGGCACCCGCGCAGACGGAGGCCCCGGCGTCTTTGCAATTCGTGGAACCTCTAACTTTGAGCCCGCAACAGCAGCTATTCGAAACGTCTCCTTGCTTGGAGACCTCCAAGGCGAGGCGGCGACCTTGTTGAGATCGATAACGGGTATGGGAGCGGGATTCGGCGTTGACGGAGCAGGGGCCATGAGCGGTTGTGAGGGAGCAGGTGGGCTGGAGGGCGGAACCGACTTTGCGCGAGAAGGAGTCGACATCTTCATCGGAGAAGGCGGGCGTGATGTCGATACACCTCTCCTCGTGGGCGATGCAGATACGCCCGGTTCTCTGGGCCATGCGGAGGTCAGAGACCACCACAGGCCAAACGCATATCACTCACTCCGTGCGCGCCCGCTTGTACTCCCTCCCTCTCTCTCGATCAACATCCACTGCGCGATTCTCCTCATCCGCACCACCCGACGACGGTCGCTTCTTGCCGGCACTCTTCCTTGCCGACATCACCATCGCGTCGTTCGTCTCCAACATAGCCTCCTTCATCGTCGCGGCTTTCAGGTGATTCACTTGTGTAGATACTTTTGGGAAGATATTCTTGTATAGCGTGGGCTTGAATGTCGTGTTGACCGTGCGAGCTGCTGTTCGTGCTGCCTTCAACGGCGAGCGCTCCAAGGACGGGAATTGGTATGATTCGGGAAGGGTAGTTTTGGAGCGCGTTCGCTTCGTGTTGCTAGACATAACATTTCAGCCCTACCGGTGGCGGCGAGAACAGACGAGGTTCAAGAAGAAAGTCACAGGCGCGGTGTGACAGACATTCAACGTGAATCGCGTCGTCCACGTGATTGTATGCGCGTTGTTGCGGCAACCTCCGAGGCCCAACTCCGACCGTACTTGCTCCTTTTAATTATCCATTGAATCTGAAAGCAATACCAGGATATCATCGCTGCTTATCGACTCCTCAGAAATAGTTCCTTTCACGCGGTATCCTTTCTAAACACCACAGGTCGGCACATCGCCTTGAATAGTAGCAGCGAAGCTGCAAAGACCCGATTGCGGAAGGAGAAACGCGGCAAGGCTCCCCACAAGCGTAGGGACATCTTCTTTGGTACGTATGCAATTCTTTGCCCGTCGATTTTTTTATTTTTATTTTTTGCTCTAGATATCGACAGGTTTCGGGATGAGGAGAAGCTGTCGATCAGCAGGTTTCGGCAGAACTCAGAGTACTTATTGATGCTGAGGCACAAAAGATAGGGATAGGTCATATCATCACGTCGTCGACGTTTGCTATTGCAGGAATAAGTCTAAGTTTAAAGTAAGCTGCGGCCGTCAACACTGCTCGCTACACAATTACTAATATTCTTAAAATGTCGATTCAAGGAAATTCAAACTGACGTTGCCCACGTTACACTGACAATTCCTCGCGGTGCTGACATCGATGCTATCTGCCAGAATTGCGAGTCTCGCATGTGCGTCACGCCAAACCTTACTCAATCTGCGGAGTGGACAGTAAGGCGAACTCGTAGGGCAATTAACTGCTTTGGATGTAGCTTGGGAATACCTCTTTCGATTGGTAGGTCGAATTCTATACATATGCCGCTCACTGGCACGATTGTTGACAGCGTCTTGACCAGTAACGATAGGCGGATAAGAGAAGCAGAGCCACGCTGTACATTCCTGCGTCTCACGTTGTAATACATGCAGCTAGAGGTGCAGGGACAACTGACTTGTTCTCTTATCTTCCCTACATCAAGTCAGGAAACATCTTTTCTGGATAAAAAGCAGTGAGGCCCTAGAACTCGAAGGGGAAAGTAGCTTCCTTTCGTGGGAAGATCATGATCTCCGCTGCCATGGCTCGGACTCGCCTTGTCCTCGTGTGCGCGGCATGTACTGCCAGTAGCCCGAAATTGTGCGTGCTGTGCACCTCCGAGCGCGAAGTCTGATATCAAGGTTTCTACTATAATAACCGTGCGCGTGCGATCCTCTCAGACGCTTTTCTCCATCCTTACTATCGCTATCTGTTCTCGCTCTACAGGCCCCATTCATCACTACTTACTTCTGTTCATTAAACTGCCGCTCTGGAATTTTTACTGCATCTCCATTTTCTACTATACTTCACGCCCTTACGACCCCTCTTGGTCGCCCTCGTCTGTGGCGTCGCCCTCGTAGGACAAAAGGCACAGACGATGGCCAAGATTGGACCGCCTCCCAACTGCGATCGGCGTGAATACTCGGAAGCTGCGCTGCGAGCTCAAAGTATAAGCTCGAAGGGAACCCTTCCAAGATCTCCTCCCATCTCACCTATTTCATCCAAGAATCCCATTACTACTCGAAGCGTGGCGCCTGGACTGTGCAAGCGTGCGTGCATCTACCACCATAACGTACGACATGCACTCTCACAGAACTAATCCTCCTTCTGGGACAGAAGCTTCCCCGGATAGGACGCTCATCAACATGAATGTCGGTACTACACCGTCTCCTCAGGCCAATGATGGCCCTTCGGTCGGGGTCGAAGCCGTGCATGACCTCCTAGCTTCCATGAGACTCAGATTGAGCCTCGTCGGCCAGGAGATCAATGTCATCGGCAGCGAGACTGTACGTCTCGGCGTCCTCACGAACGCGAATGATACCGCGGAAAAGGTACGTCTGTCTCATATCTCTCTTTATCTCGGACAACCTTCACACTATGATGAAACTCAATCGCGTTCCTCTCTACTTTTTCATATCTCAGATCCAAGCCCTCCGCTCAGAACTCGATCTGCGCGATTCGGATCGATCCTCGCAGATCGAGGAGCTGAAGGGAGAGCTGCGGAACGTGCTTGAGCAGCGTGTACGAAGCGCGCTGGAAGGCGTTATAAGACAAACCATTGCTAACAACTCAGGTCTCCGCGAGAGAGTCGCACAGCAGGTGGGTTTCACTCTACCTTCTGTATCTGTCGTTGTTCGTTGTATTGATCGAATTCGTATAGATTGCTTCTCAGATCCCGGTTTCGCTGTTAACCCAGCTCAGGAAGAGCAAGTTACTCCTGCAACAGATCCAAATGGATCTTTATAACTCGTAAGCTCCGTCCCTAGCCCTCCTCCTCTGTTTCCTTCCTCACTCCCATGCAGTGAGGCTCGCCGCCAGAACGCCGCAATACACGGCCACTCCCTCACGGAGCCCATTCGACCTCTCTTGCGGCCCCTCGCCATGCCTCTCACCTCGCCTACCAACGGCATGGTCGTCCCCGTGACTCCCGCGCAGCCGGCTCCGCCTCCGGTCACCCCTGCGACGCCCCACCAACGGGTGTCATCGATCTCATCGGCCAGCAGCTTCGAGTCGAACAGCTCTACGATGAGCTGGGAGATAGAGGCGCCGACGCCCTCTGACAGGTTCCCGCGGGACTTGAGAGAGTTCGCGAGCTTAGACGATGAGACGCTACATTCGCTCTTGTTTGACTACAGGCTGGAGAGTCAGGAGGATCGCCTCAAGGATATGAATGCCTTCCTCACACATATCAACGTGAGTCGTCTATCGTGTGGTAGAAAGCGGCTCGAGCTCAATGTCGTTACCAGGTCCCCTTTCAGGTTACGCCTGTGTCTGCGCACCCTGGAAAGTCGGGCAAGCCCCAGGTTGTGTTCACGGCGGCACATTGACCTGTAACACGACTTTCATGATTTAATTCTGAGTGACACTTTCTATGCTACATTTCTAATATACCAGCTTATCCGTCTCTCTTGCTTCTCCACGATGTACTTGCACTGACGTCCGCGGCCCTTGTATTATCATGTATATTAATGACTATCCTTGACCTTTACGAGTCACTTCTGCCGTTAGTAAGAGGGGAATGTCCCGACATTATGCTGTCCGTAAACATCGGACTTCGCACGTTCTTCTCCGCTGCATTTATGTGCTTGCTCTGCACCCTTTTGAGACGTGTATGAGTACGATTGCTATTGTTCCCAGCTGATTAATTTCCTCCGAGACGCTCATGGTCGGGGTGCCTTTAGCCGAGGTTGGTCCTATATCCTGATTAGGATGCACAAACGTATTTCCCGGATATGGATTTTACTCTTTTACGCCGTTGGCGATCGAAAAATGAACAGTCTCTTTCTCATATCCTATGTTCTCGCGATAACGGGCTAGACTCTATGCTTTGCTTTCCCGACTTGAACACTGAGGCCATGTCACCCCAATTTGGACTCCCAGCCTGCATTCGTACCACCATCCGAGATGCAGTCCATTCTGATGCCAAAATTGTACTGGATATTGCTCCAGAGTGGTGTCGTGGATCGTACTGATCGTATCAACAACGCTTTTCCGAGTTTTATGTTTTATGATGAGTTAGGACAACAATACTTTGGATACCCATGAGGAACATTACATTAATGTGATGGTGGGAAGAGCTGTTATTAATCACACCCTCATCGTTCCCTACTAAGATCTTATATTAAGATTTCTGCTCGTGCTCATAGAAATGTCTCACCGTATATCGGCATGAAGCCAGGATCATTTGGATACCTGTTTTGGTAATCTTATTTCCAAATCAAGGACATTTAAAACTCCGACATCTCGCGTTCAGCCCAGTCTGCATCAGCACTTCTTGCGCCAACCGTGACTGGCTTCTTGGCCCTCCCGGACAACGTCCTATTAGTATCAGACATTTCTCTGAATCTTGCGTTTGAGGGTGTTCTGACATTATATTCTATGAGTCCGGTTTCATCCTCAACTGTGCTTCTCTCGGATAACGTTTCATTCATGCAAAACACTGCGATCGTTGCGTGCTCCATGGATAAGGATTCCGGGGAGCATAGTTCATGACAGTAATTCACTATTGAAGTGCTCAAGAAGAAAACTGTCCATACTTCTTGATCAGATCGTGACGAGCGCTCCGAGAAACCACGTATCCTTGGACAACCTCAAGCACTAACTTGAATACTGATTCTTTCGACATACGGATTTTCGGGGACTCCCTTTACTGTTTGTGCTCACGCCGTGACATAGCTGAGACTTCGCTACTTCACGGGATACCGTTCGAGCCGATTGGTTTACCGACTTCATTTTACATGAGGCACTCTGAATCCCTGGTAAGCTGCATACGAGGAGAATGAAACCGGATCATAGGTAACAGACGTTGCGTTGGTAGTACCTAACTTTACTGACAAAGCTATAGGTACAAGATCTCTGTTCTCTGTTCTCTGTTGCAACTATACGAAATCGGACCAACCGAGCTCAAAATACTTGCCGAGCGATATGACGCGTACTACCACTGACACGTAGCTATGCATGAAGATATCTCGGGTGGACCTCTGGAGATTGTAATAACGATACAATAGGCCTCGTCACTGCATCTAACATAACAACCGGGCCAACACCGGTAATAGCGCTTCCAGAGGTGCCATGTACTTAATTTCCTTCTCCCTGAATGAGCAACAGCCATCTTTACATTCCATGCATGAGGCTCGGTACGGGTACGGGATATTGCACCGATGTGTCATACCCTGCACTAACGAGCACGGGAGTTTACAGGTCCGGTTTCTCAGCTCAAGTTGCAGATTGGGCCCGGTGCATACCGAACCTATCGATGGGGATCCCGACGGTGATCTCATTCGCTGCCTGCTGAGACATGACAAATCTGATTGAAACGCATCCTGCACCTGCCAACACTTCTCGGTGATCCCTTCGCGCATAGGAAACAGAGAGCAGCCTACAATATTGGTAATGCAGTGGCTTGTTCGGCACGTAATGAATGCGCATCAATTTTGTACCGTTTGCCTTCGATATCAAGAATTTCCACAAGGTCTTCAATATCTGTTCGTCGCAATGATGTCACAACGCAATGGAGTTCAACCGGCTGGTAACTTCGAGTACTTCCTGAGAGCGCGCAACGGTATGTCTGGCTCCGGAATGATGTTTCATACTTGCCGTCATAGTATGTAGCAACCACATCACTCAAGTCACCGATCTCATAATGGTACGTGCATATGTCTTGAATGTTCCTACATTAAATCATGATGCATCATAGATGTCTAACGCAGCACTCTGTGCCGCGTGGAGCGCAGTGACACGTCTAATGGCCGGGTGCATCTGTCTCAGCTGAACACCCCTAATTGGGAACAAGAATTTGGTTCAAGTTGAGCAATGTAAACAGGCTTCACTGCCACCGTATCGACTTGCTACTTCCTGGCATGGAGAATCGGATACGTTTCGTGAAGCATTTCATCACGGGAAGAAAGGTTCCTCGTACAGACTATTTTCGTTACCGAACAGTGGGTCCCTGTCAGCTGTGGCCAGTGTACGGCCTACTGCCGGTGCGTACCTCTCTCTCTTCGCCAAAATTTTCTCGCACTAACGGCATTCACTTGTTAAGCTTGCAGTAAATCTGACTCTTTTCAACCGCGGAATCCGGTCATGTTAGAGTCAAAGGACATGGACATAAATTATGTGCTACAAATGGGTATGTTACAATGACATTATGTCCAACAAGAGTGATGAGAATAAGCTAGTTCCTATGGTAAAACAAGCTTAAGGGTATGCCATGCAATTCGAGCCATGTCCGAGGTGGGGAGAGTATCTAATATCAAGTCTTAAGCTTCCCCAACCACCCCTTCAGCCTGGCCTTCTCTGAGTTGTTGTCAGGATCCGGAGAAGGAGAACGAGAGGGAGCAGATTTCGGTGATGGTGGCTCGAGGTAACACTGGCTCTTCAAGTCAGACTTTTCAACTTCCTCGAGCGGGTACTCTGGAGGAGAGTCGACTTCCAGGATGGGCTGCACGACGATGTCGATGATCTCGTAACGAGATAACGTCGACATAACCGTTGGCCATGACATTGGGGAGATACGGACACTTCGCGTCTCATGATTAACAACGGAGTTGATGGAAAACGAGATCTGTCTGTCATTGACATGTCTCAATTTTTCCGAGAACTGACTCCTCGCGAACTTGATAGCCTCCTACGGAAAGGGGCTGATTAGGCTCCTCGTAAGACTATGGAAAGGCCAACGTACTTGATGGGATGCGGCAGGTGGCACGTACACCATCTCGCTCTCGTAACGATATGTGACAGTATCTGGGGTCGAATATCTCGACGATGATTGTTTGTGGCTCATAATACGGGAGATGGATCCGAGCGATTGGAGGCTTGAACTAGTGCGGAGGTGCGATGGTGTTCGTTGAGGGCGAAGAGAATGTTTTATATAGTTGAACGCTGTGATAATTTCATTCGGTCGGTGGTCATCGCAAGATACATCGCCGGACAGCATTAATGGCCGTACAGTACTGCAGGGGCGGTGCTCTCACCGCCACGAACGGCGTGTACAGGCTGTCACAGCATGAGCGGCAAATCAAGGGGCGGACAGAAATAAATTTTTAGACCGCATGTCACAAATCTCAGTTAAGGATACCTTAGCCCCGTGTGAACTTCCCACGACCTAAAAGGCAAATATTGCAAAACATACGAACATATGTTTCTCTTCAGCACCATTAATGATATCAAAAGAAAATATTATATAATCTGTATGTCAGTATAGATATATTACCTCAGGAAGAATATGGTATACCAGTGTACGACATATGATAATCTATAAATTAATACCCACGCATGTCATCGGCGTGTAATATCGCCCAATATTTTCTGTCACTAGTACTGTGACCGAGGTCTAGGCAGTGCACTATGAAAACATGTTCTGTGTCACTATTTATATACCTGAATTTTACCTGAAAACGGCCCATATCTGTAGCAAGAAGCCGTGAGAAATCATTTATTGATCAAAAAATAAATCTCCGTTAAGGACGTCCGAGCCCCCCCCCCACATAGGGTCTCGGCATCTCCCGTTGTCCGCCCCCTTGCGGCAAATGCTAGACTGCACAGTCACGACACGGCTTGCACATAAATGCTCGGTCTCGACAAAATTCTTCGGCGTGCTATCCTCGCAAAGCTCTACTATCGAAGAGGAAGAAATATAATTCCCGGACAGCTTTCAGATTCTATGCAGGATGCAACGCGCGCCCTGCTTTCACTGACAATATGTAATTTTTCGTACGCGTACTCCGCATTGTCAGCGGCACAGTCTGAGCCTTTAGTACGTTCCCGGTAAGTCCTTCCAGTATCCATGCTTTGTTACCTCGCACTTCCACCATGCGAATATGCCGTGTTTCATGCAATAGTCAGGTACAATGGAATGGTTCATGACAAGGAAAAAGATCCATGTGGAGACGTATGCCTGTATTCCTAGCCTCGACGGCCGTTCTGGTATGGCTCTTACTCTGCGCCGCTCTGGATTGGCACACATCCTGCTGAGGGCTGGTTCAATCATTATTCATACCCGCTAGCAAGCTGAAGAAGCCGGTTCCTCCCGTTGGGGTTGCTGAGGGTATCCTGAAACCAGCACCCTGAGACAACTTTTTACCCTTCATCTTCCTATCACGTCCTCTTTTTTCTTCCGCAAAACTGTCGTCCAAACTGCCCAAAAATGCATGCATGAGCTCTGTTGGGAGCACAGGCTGAGGCTCGTCTCTGTTCGCCTGCAGTAAGAGATGAAATCTTCGACCCGAGAAGTGGCGTAGAGGACTGGGTACACGATGTGCCAACAATAACGTATGCGACAACAGTGTTATAGCTTCCAATGCTGCAGAAATTTGGGCCATTAACTGAATGCTTCTGTCTTCGATCGTAGAATTGCTCAGCTCAGGCTCTTCCTCCGAATCTAGTTGATGTGAACCCGAAGGTACCGGCCAATGAAAGCTGGATATGAACGCCATTGCCTCTCTCCTGGTCCACATTTCCTTCACTCTGTCACGTACATTGCCATTTTGTACGGCGCGAGAGTGCATCCGGCGGACAACCCATCGGAGAGCAAGGGCCGCCATCACAAATTCTTTGTCCAAACCGCGCATCAAAGGTGTGTCGGCTGTCAGGATGTGCAAAAGGAGACTGAAGCGTGCCTCTTCCGAGCATAATTGTATGGGACCCGCCGTATCGAAATCCGGCATGCTTTCCAACAACGATGATAGAGACTGTGCAACCACTTCTTCTGGTGCAAGTCGCGTACCTCTGCGAACGTACTCGGTGACAATTTTGGATTCTTTCCGGCGTCTGGTGCGGAACGATGCTGACGTATCAGCAACAGAGGTACTCTCAGACGGTTCAAGCTTGCGCAAGGCGTGCTGGAGAGGTGACAGGGGGTCATCGTCAATGGTCTCTTCATCCGATTGTTCCTCGACAACGTCAATCAGCTCATCTTCACCTTCGTCCTCCGTTTCTGCGTCGCCCTCTTCGTCGCCCTCTTCAAATTCTTCGCTCGATCGACGTGGTAACCCAACGCTGTGGTCGAGTATAGCGTAGCACCATTCCCGGATAGGCCCTCCGATGGATCTTGCGGTGTTCTCAAGATCGGGATTTTCGAGAAAAATACGAGGCCAGCATGTTGCAGTACTGATCAGATCCAGTATTCGCGGTGATAGATCGCCATCTCTGTACGCAGCGATGTATAGTGCAGCCACTTTTGCGGCTTGTTCCCCAGCAACGTTGACAGTTACTTCCGTAGCTGAGTGGTTTATCATCTCCCACGCTGGACAGGCCGTAGGATGGTGCAAAGCGCAGATATTTGTCGGCCAAAGACCTTCTTCGCCCATCTGCGTACCTTCAGACCTCGAGATAGCGTATTGCAAAGTAGTCTCCACAATTTTCTCCACAATGTCCTCATGTTCTCCTGTGGAGAGCGATGTTGGCCCTCGCAACAAAAGAGCTGAGACAGTCCCGTCAATCAGATCCATGACATTGCTTAACTGATGCTTCTGTTTCCGTTTGTTGGAAGAAGCCGCGGACAAGATGGTTCGTAATGCCTCGGCGATGTGGGTAATCCTGCCTGATGGTGTGAGGCGCCTGTCAAAGAAAAGCGAGCGAAAGTCTCTCTTGTTCACGACTGTCAATGAAGACCTGTTATAATCATTCCCGACCAGTGCACCTAACAATGGCAACAGTGTCGTGGGGATTCGAAGATGGCTTGCCAGTGTCATAGGGCTGTAGACTGGCAGTGTCATGGAGAGATCGGTGATGTCGTCCGGGGGAATGAGACCTAGTCTGCTCTTGCCGTCACTCCTTGTCTTTTGCTTTGCTTTCTTGCTCACGACGACCTGGAAATCGCCGGTATGTTCGTTATCTCGCTCGTCCTGATACGATGACATAGAGGTCCACACAACCTCGCTCATCGGTATGTACCCCAAGTATCCTTCAGAGTTGAGGACGACGAAGTCAGAGTCATTGCCAAGTACATAGCCCCCGATACGCCCCGCAAGTTCGACAGCATAAGGATCTCCCTCTTCATCTGCAAAGTGAATTTTGAGTGCGTCATTGGACTGGGCGATCTCTTGCAAGGCAGCCACGCAGACGCCGTAGCACAGCGGAGGAAGCATCTGCGACTCATTCAAGAACCTGGGACTGGACCGAGAGCCGGACGATGTCCTAAAAAATAGCAAGGAAGGCCGGATGACTTTTTCGTTGACCCGGCCCATAAGCGTTGAGAACTTGAGAGCGGGATATGGACCTGCGATCGTGTAAGTCGATGCACATTATGCAGTGATGGAAGAAGTAGGTATACCATCAAAAACAAAAAAGAGCGTCGCTCCGATCTTCATCCATGCCTGGACTACGTCTTGAACGAGTTTCGCAAAATCTTTATATTCACCTCCGAAGACCCACGGAAGACCAGAGGCACTGTATAACTCATAGATGAATCTGAAATCGTCAAGGTTGATTGATCAGAAGCTACAGGCGGGCTTGCGAAGATAGATGACTCACGACCATCCGTCAACTACAACCGTGATAGGTCCTTGATCAGGGCAGACAATCGTCTTCGATAAGGCGGTTCGGTTCTCCCGAAGGTAGGTCGTCAATCCGTTGACTCCCATTACGTCGCGATCTCAACTCGAGAAAGATCTGAGGAGTTATGATAGCACTTCTTCCGGTGGTTTCCCAATCTCTTCGTCTTTCAGATCACGATCGACGGTTGCAGTGGCTGGAAAACCTTGGTCTCGAGTCAGAAAATTCGAAATTTCAGGCGTCTCCGTTCCATTGGGCGGGTTTGGATATAATTTCCAAGCAATAAAGGAGGGTAAAAGAAATACACAACATCTGACAAGAGTGGGATTCGAACCCACGCCCCCGAAGAGACTAGCAAATTACGATGACATGAAATTCACCTGAAGCTAGCGCCTTGGACCGCTCGGCCATCTTGCCCTCAAGATGGCTACGTGTAATGTGGTCTATACCGCCACGTTTACAACGATACATTCACCCCCACGAAAATTCCGAACCAGAGTGGTTATAGCGAAGTCTATAGACAAACCACCATAGGAGTGTGCTTTCACTCGTCCGATATGTCCAGCACCGATCCGCTAAGTCGCAACGGTGAGTGAATATAGGTTCACCCAAGGAACCACGACGCAGGAAGCGGTATTCTGTCCCAAGAAACGTTCAGTGGAATATGAACTCCATCTCTTTGATCATGCAGCCTACAGTCCCCTTCGCATATCTCTCAATGAGTACGAGTAACTGATCGACAAGCACAGGTTCAGGAAACGATTCGTCAAATCGCTGCGCGTGCTCTTGTAAAAAGCCTTCGTTATTGTAGAGCTGCTGGTGGGAGAATCTAAGGTGCAGTATATCGGTCAATAGATGAGATGCAGTGGGATCCCATAGACATACCCCTTCATGACCCAGGCCTCTTCAAGTTCAGTTTCCCATTTTGAAGCCTTGTCCAGGAAGGCGAAACAGCCCTTTCCTATCTCTTGTAACCGCCGTTGATCATCTTCGCTGAGGTCGAGTTGGAACATTCGACTTGACTTGTCATTGGTGAACGATGGAAAGTACTCCCGTATGTAGTGCCCGAGTTGATCTCCTTCAGAGTGTTTCCACAAAGAATGAATATGCTATACTGAGTCAGTGATCATACACGCTACGATACAGGGGACTCACTTACTAGCTCGCAGAGCTTGAAAATGACACCGATGTATATTGTGCGAGCTGCTGTTGCCCTCCGCTCATCGACGATACATTCTATAATTTCGCGCTCTTTCTCAGAGAGCAACAGTATTCCATCAGACTTTTGAGCAGATGTGGTGTAATATTGGTTCCATGCAAGAGCATCGCGAGCAGCCTTCACAGCTCGCTGTCGAATAAGCTCGATTTGGGCCAATAGATCCAACAAGGATGGTATTTGTGAGCGTATCAAGTCTGGGTTGATGATGTTCTCGACAGCATATACGAGAACGTACAGCGGGGGACATGAAGCAGGGTCCACGATGCTAATGACATCTTCGGTTATATAACCTTATATGAGTGAGTTGGTAAGGTCCCTTTCTCTTGCATCATGATAATTACGCACTATATATCTTTCTGTGCGCCTGTCTGTCATACTGATCGTGAAAATTCACGTCCTTGATCCGTTGAACTAGTACATCCATATGGAAGAGGCAGACGCGAGTTGTCACGCGGACGTGACAGTATTATTGCACCTCTCGTCACGACGTCACAACAAACTTCGGACGAGCGCGTTTGATTTACTGCTGAGAAGCAGCTTGCGTCTGGGGTGACACCAGATTTGATACGGGTATGTCCTAGCGTGGATTAGTGGTTGTCTGATTTCTCGCTCATGCTTTCCCTAAGTGTCTGCTGGTATCGAGAACATCAAGGACATTATCGCCGACTTTGAGCAAGCTTTGAAAGTCGTGCCCTGAGGATGGTGTTGATATTAGTTGAAGTGTATCACATATGTATGAGTATGCTATCCTAGCGCTTCTCGTGCGATCCCGACCTATGGTGCCCATTTTTTTGCAATTCGTTGGCAAGGTTATACTGTGCTTGAGTGCCCATACTACAGATCGCCGATTAATTCGATAAATAAACCAAGCTCGCATAAATATATTGTTGTAGAGTCATATAACATACAGTAATGCAAGTATTTGCACGATTATGGCGCGTGAATATATAAAGGAATCTGACGACAATTGACGAGTAGATACACAACATAGACAAAACCTAAGGGCTCCTGCGACTCAGACGAGGTAATTTACTGGTAGCGGGTCTGAGGCTACCCAGCATTTCACAACTGTCCCCTTCCGTGGACTCGGACGTTCTGCTCGTCCCAGGCCTCGTCTGAGTCGCAGGACCTTCACATGATGGTAGCATCTGGGTGATCAGGTCTTCCACCTTCTTCGATTGACTAGCTCGCCCGGAGCCGACGTTCCCCACATCACCGTGATGCGGAGCTGGAGCCACATTCCTGGACGAGGATTTCGTGGTAACAGCGCCAGCTGCACTCTTCGATTGCGAAGTACTGCGGATGGTTCGTTCTGGTGTCGGCGGCTGAACCTTGCCCGTCTCACGTTCTCGGACGGCTTCATTCTTCGAGTCAGAGCCTGGCACCAAGGAGTTGGAACCCTTGGCTTCAGCGCGAGATTTACTAGCATCAGGAATCTGCGTATTAATGCGAGGAGACGATGGTGGTTGAGTCGCAGTACCAGCCTGAGACGATGCCTTCGAAGAAGATGACAAGATCTTGGACAACGATCTCGTAATAATAGGGCCCGAGATACTCGTCAATTTGGAAGGGCTCGGGAGGGTACTTTCCCCTGCCAGTGGTTGAGCCTTCCCCTGTTCGCCACCAGCTTTTGTCTTGGATTGACTGCTTTGCACCGACGAGGTCGAACCTTTGGCAGCAACGCCAGATTTGCCAGTACTGTCCATCTTGGTGGAACGAGGAGCAGATGTCAATGCCATATTTCCCAAGCCTTCCATGATATTGGCTACCTTCACGCTTGTCCTCGAGGTACTGGAGGGGAGCACGCCCCGCGACGAAGACGGAGCCGGGCCCTTGCCTTTGGTCTGAGAAATTCTCTTCTGTTGACTCTTGGCAACGCTGGACTTGGTCTGGCTGACATTCTGCTTAATCGTCTCCAAGATGTTTCCTCGCGCGACCGTTTCCTCCTTCTCGCTAGCGCTGAAGCGGACAGCACTGTCCGCAGTTGGCCAGTCGTCACATTTCAGTGCCTCCTCAAACTCTTTGATGACCGTCTCGTGAGTGAGCTCAGGAAGAATGACTTTCTGCTCCGTCAGTTCTGCACGTAGTACCTTGTTGATATAACGAAGAGACACGAGATATTTCAGACGCTCCAGTAAACGGGTCAGTGGCTTGTTTCCGTGAACGACGACTTCAGCATTGCAAAGAAAGGAGATCTTGGAAGTGCCGTTCTCTCCGTCGAGGATACGGGTGACGCATTCAGACCCCGGTCTTGTCTTACCCCATTCTTTGACCTCGCATTCAGTGTGGCGAAGGACGACCCATAGGAGAACCCAGTAGCCGGACTCGATGTCATGATGCAGTTCATGGTTGCCCGGGTGCTCCTCGAGACGATCAATTGCCAGAAATTGAAATGTTCCCTGATGATTTGTATTAGCTGAGAAACCGCAAAGACGGGAAGATGTGACCCACAGTGATATAAGTCAAGTTGTCTTGAGTAGGGGACACCGCTGCCAGTTCTGGGTCAATCAAGAAGCCTCTAGCGTCGCCCTCCTTCCAGTCCGCATTGATCATGATGTTGTATGCACTGATGTCCCGATGCATCACACCCCGTAGCCACATATTGCTGAGACCTGTGCACATGTCAGAAACAAGCCATGTACAACTTGTGGCACTCATACCTTTCATCGCGTCCCGCATCGCCTCGGTGAGCTCACGCGTGGAACCAAACAAATATAGAGGTTTGCCTATCGATTGCAAGATGGTCCTATAGTGTGTTCTTTCAATGAACCGTGGGACACCCAAAGTCGCATTGACCATTCCAGCAAGTGTAGAGTGGAAGTCGTTCGTATGTTGACCGAGATCCGCAGAACGAAGAGTCTTCGCGACACCAAAGACAGACGAATCATTCCCGAAAATCCTGCTATATATATCTCCCTCGCTCATGCGCGTTGATTCTCTCCATGTGTCCTTGATTATAACGAAGTCGGATGATCCATCAGCTAAGGTAGCAAGCCAGACACGGGTACCGCGGCCAAACATAGTCCTCGAAGTGAAAATGGGAGGTCCCATCGTCATGTATTCTTCGCTTAAGCCCCCTGGTCCCGCCCCGGGCATTTCGAGGTAAGTGCTGGGTGTGAGCAAAATGTTGGAGGGCGTGAGGGCCTCGTACTTGGGCACAAGGTTCTTCCGCTACGCCTCCTTATACTTCTCGCCGAAGATGAGGACATCCTTGCCTTTGCCATCCAGCACGGTCGGATCATGACCAGCATGCCCATGCAGAGAGAGTCCGTACAGGAGGCGGAACAGCGGAGTTGAATCCTCTTGATAGTAGAACAACCCCGAAACCAAGAGCACTGACCGATCCCATCTGAAAAACCGAGCACGCTTCCCAAATATGCCGATACCCAGAAGGTAACATCGCGGACTGTAGCTGAGAGCAACGGCCGCGTACTCCTGGATCTGATTCCACACCTCTATATTGCTAAGGTACAACTTGCCGCTGTCATTCTCATGGAAAGGATCGTCTTTGTCTTCCCGTTTAACTTCGATAAAGACGTGAGAAGCAACCCAATGTTCTCCCAGACCTGAGAGAACACCCCAGTTTATGGTGAGATCAGGCGCCAATGCTGGACCACCTGGGTAACCTTGAGGTCTCAGCGAGGATGTATTCTGAGGATTGAAGACGAGATTGTGTGGCTGGCGCGCGAGGAGCTTCAATGCATATATCTATTGTCATAGTCAAGCAGGATACAAAGGGGAGAAAATATGACATGTACCACAGGATCATACATTGACTTCTCGGTCACATTGGGTCCAGTGGGCACTGCCTCTAGAGCTGCGTGGAAGTTGTTGGGCGACTTGATCCGAGTCAACTCCTCATGTTTATCGGGAAATGTCCAGAGTAGGAATTGGGAAAGAGGTACAGGCCCATAAAAGTGCTTAGAAACTTCTTCACCAGCCCACTGTCTATGGGTATGGTGTTCCACCTTCGAAGACTTATAATTTCCAATAGATCCAAGCTTATGTTGAGAAGGGCGGTGCAGTGCGTTCGGTTCCGAAGGCACATTCCCAGAGCGCACGTCGAAAGATATGGATTCAGAAAGGGTAGCAGATTCCATAATGTCAGACTTTCCAGCTCAGAACAGCGGGGGCGAAACGTACCGAATCGCAGAGCGTGCAGGAATT
The DNA here is from genome assembly GCA_001632425.1 of Neolentinus lepideus HHB14362 ss-1. NCBI lineage: Eukaryota > Fungi > Basidiomycota > Agaricomycetes > Gloeophyllales > Gloeophyllaceae > Neolentinus > Neolentinus lepideus. The sequence goes on along the minus strand of KV425584.1, from coordinate 195,060 downwards.
TATAGAGTCCCAGCTCGTGTTCGACATGATGCAGATGTGGTTTCCAATACCATTCAATGTTGATCTTTCATTAACGCTCGTTGCAGTGCAACGGCTTTGTGTCCTGCCACAGCGACAAAGGAGAAGCAAAGAGACGTGTGAAAGCCGAAGTTCCGGCAATGATGGGAAACGCGCGATCAGTCACGTGACATAACAACGTCACGGTTCGACCACAGCCTCGGCTCTTTCTGCCACAAAATTCTGTGTCCGCAGGACCATGCCGCAAAGAACAATGAGGTGGGATACACGACACATTTTAATTTTAATTACCATTATGAGACACCATGGCTTGTACATGTACCGGAGCATATGTTGGAGGCCATGCTTTATTAAATCTCTGTTGGCCTCTAGTGCTATTAGCCAAGCTACACTATCTCGACCCTTCATAACGGCTTTGTGACTTCTTAATATTGATCTATGATGTGTTCTTGTGCATCCCAGTCTTGCAGTCACAGCGGGCAGAATCCAACGTTTGGCTGCCAATCGTTGGTTGAACAACAGATTTTAGGGATAACACTTTTTTGGAGTGTTGCAAATATGCCTTGAGCGAATCAAATGTTCCATGGGTGATTAACAAAGGGAAACATGGGACATTAATCATCCATTTCGGACTTATTGACCATTTCCTTTGTCTGCTTATTGGATCCTGCCCGCTGTGGGTTGTTGACTGCTGCGTGCCACGTATGCAATTCGGCTCGCTGCAATGGCGTGTCTGCTTGGCTGGCTACACCGATCACGAGACTACCGCGTCGTGACGCATGTCGGACTTCGAAATGCATCGTGCTTTCGCGTAAGTCCACCTCCAGATCTGTTTGGGTATTTCCAAAACCAATTGCACGACTATGATGATACCAGAGAAATATTCGCATCGATTTTATCTGCACTGTTGCAACGGACGGGACACCATGCATTCAAAATTTGGCGTGCACGAGTTCAGGTTGATAAAGCGTGCTGTAATTATACTATACATTACATACGATCTACTGATTCATCATGAAATAGCTAACTACACAACACACACGCACAACTCAAATGAATTGCTTGATCGACTCGACTGTGTCCACAACTTGTGGACACAGTCGAGTCCAACGCTCTTCTCCAGGGAGATGCATTAGTTAATGCCAAAGACGTTGCGCGACTTGGAGTTGTCAGCCTCAGTCTTGGGGTTGTTATCCTTCTCGTTCCATCACTCCTTCAGAAGCTTGTCGGCGTACTGAGGGAAATTCTTCTTGATCGTGGAGGCGACGAGGTTGTCTAAGAAGGCTCCGCCGACGGTGATGAAGCGCTGGCCGGCAGCCTCCGGGAGAACAGCAGCCTGTATGTGCGCGAAGGCGACATAGTTGTTGAAGATAGAGTGGGGGTTCGACGTTTTCTTCTCGCCGGAGACGAAGCTATAGACCTAGGTGTTGATGTTTTTCGCCTTGACGACGTAGTGGATGGCAGGGCCAAAGACGTATACCGGGTTGATCACAGACAACTCGTACTTGGGCTGCAGGGCGCATCAGTTCAACAGGGCTTGCGGTGCGAACGAGCTGGGGGTGCACCTTCGTTTCCACAAACTTCCATGTGGCCCGTTCTGCTTCGTTCTTTGAGGCAATGTAAGCCAACGCTCCACTAATGTTCTTTTCCTCCTTCTCCGCCGCCTGGAAGGCGACGTTGTTCCACTCCGACTCGGTGTAGACGTAGTTTGCGGACTCTGCATCTTCACGCGGCGGGGCAGGATGTCGACCCAGCCACTAATGCTCGCGCACAACCAATCTATGCAACTACCAGCTTTGCTTTTCACAACTCACAGGTTGGTCTGACCACGCCGAGGTCAAAGAGAACCGGAACTAAACTGTTGCAGCACGGCGCAGATTTATTCGGGCTGAAGTGAGTTCTAAAATCAAATTACTGCCGCTTTGTCTAACTCTGTGGCACCAGGACTGATGGTTACATATATTCCCGTATTGGAAACCCCACAGTTGTGAGTAGCATATGCCGTAGGTGTTAGACGGGATAGCATCAATTCGGTTAACGACCATAGGACGTTTTCGAGAAACGGGTTGCCGCACTGGAAGGCGGGATTGCTGCGGTCGCGGCAGCCAGTGGCCAAGCTGCTCAATTCATGGCAATCTCAGCCATAGCCAGACTGGGAGACAATATAGTTTCGACGTGAGTTACACATCTGCACTCCACCATTCGAAACTAATACCAATTATGGCATGCCACAGCTCATATCTATACGGTGGTGTAAGTGGAACATCAGTTCTTCGGTTCTTGTGACAGCTGACCAGCTCGGTTGGTAGACATACAATCAATTCAAAGGTCGGAGATTAATCTTTAGGCTGCATCATGATTTCTGACGCGGTAGCGATTACAGTGCTGCTGAAGAAATACGGAATCAAAGTGAAGTTCGTCCTCTCGGACGACCCTGCAGTCTTTGAGGCTGCTATCGATGATCACACGAAAGCCATCTACGTAGAGAGTATTGGCAATCCTAAGTTTAACGTATCACCTATCCCAGATCTTGCAAACGTGAGCAAATTACTCTGTCGTCCCTTAAATATCGCTCATAGCTGCATGGTCAGATTGTGCACGCACACGACATACCGTTAATTGTGGACAACACATTCGGCATGGGAGAATACCTCATCCGTCCGATTGACTATGGCGCGGATATTGTCGGTCCGTATCTTTCTTGCGTTGCGGACCAGTGCTAACACATCTTCAATGCACTAGTACACAGCGCAAGTAAGTGGATCGGCGGTCACGGAACCACCGTAGCGGGAGTCATTGTTGACGCAGGTTCGTGTTTGTGCAGATTTGCGGGTAAAGATGACTGCCAGTGTTAATTCTAATTATCTGAAGGTAAATTTGACTGGGCGAAGTCACGCAATTTTCCTCCCTTCACGGAGCCCTCGGAGGGGGACCACAGACTTGTTTATAGCGCTTGGACCTGCTGCATTCGCCATCAAAGCTCGGACTGAGATATTACGGGATCTCGGCGCTGCTCTGAATCCATTCGCATCGTTCCTGTTGTTGCAAGGTCTAGAGAACCTCAGCTTGAGGGCTCAAAGGCACTGCGACAATGCCTTGCAATTGGGCTATTGTTGCAAGGTCTAGAGACCTTCAGCTGTAATAGGTATCTCGAACAACATCCCAAAATCAAATGGATCTCATACACAGGTCTGACGTCGCATGTCTCGCATGAACTAGCGAGGAAGTTGTCAAGACCCGACGAATATTTGGCGGTATCTCGAGCTTCGGCATCAAAGGCGACGCTGACGTCGGTAGTTCAGTGGTGGATGCTCTCAAGCTAGCCACGAATTTTGCTAACGTCCGTACGTGAAATCGGTAACACCTTAACAATTTACCCGGTCATTAAGCTTGTGATACGTAGGGGATATCCCAAGACGCTCGTTATTCATCCTGCTTCCACCACTCACCAGCAACTTACTGCTGAGGGGCAGCTTGCGTCTGGGGTGACACCAGATCTGATACGGTATATATGTCACAACGTGGACTAGTAGTTGTCTGATTTCTCGCTCATGCTTCCCCTAGGTGTCTGCTGGTATCGAGAAGCATCAAGGACATGATCGTAATGAGTATGCTATCCTAGCGCTTCTCGTGTGATGCCGATCTATGGTGCCCATTCTTTTTCAGTTTGTCGGCAAGGTCATACTGTGTTTAATTCTGAAGTTTCGAGTGCCCGTAATACAGATCGCCAATGCTTGTTAACCGGCTGAGCGATCGTTCCTTAGAAGACCAATGGTTGATTCGATAAATCTCGCATAAATATCTTGTTGTAGAGTTTGGTAGAGTAACATATAACATACAGTAATACAAGTATTTGCACAATTATGGGGCGCGATATATAAAAGAATCTGATGACAATGAGGAGTAGATACACGTCACAGACAAAACCTACAAACAGAAGGGTAAGAGCAGCTTATGACTGCAAGCATTCATGACAAACGGCGTATCCTGCGAGATTATTTCCATAAAACAGCAACTATGGTAAGCGAATAATCTGGGAGTAGTGAGGGCGACCAGAAGAAAACCGGACGGAAGACGGAGAAAGCAGCAGAGTGATACGCGCTCGTCGGATTATAATCCTCAAGGCGCTGATATTTCCACCAGAAATGGCAACACGTAGATCCACAAAGACTCGTGACGCATGTCGATCTCCCAGGCCCATTATTCAGTTGTAAGACGATATATCTAATTGGCTCCGGACCCTGGAGGCCCATTCTGGAATACTTCTCCACTGGAGTATGATAACGCTCGAAATGCTCACAAAGGCCAGCCGCTTTTCTTGATAAGTGGAAGGATGGTAGCACTTCCAGAGAATCTCTAAAATGTCGTCTAACTTCATACCGAACGCTTCTCTGGCAGATCTGAGGCCTGTGGTAGTTGTCGGGGCTGGTGAGTATGACGGAGGCACAGCATGAAAAACCATTCCTTATGCGTTCGTACACAGGTATCACCGGTCTGCTTATTGCGCAGGGCTTAAAGAAGGTCAGATAGCGCAATGTAGGTCTCAAGTGATGGAAAATAAGCGTCCTCAACAGGCCAATATTCCTTGCGTGGTCTTCGAGAAGGAGCCCCCAGAGGGCCGACCAAGGGACTGGAACATGTCCCTCCACTGGTCCTACCCGATGCTGACAGACTTACTCACCGATGACCTTATGGAACAATTCAAGTCAACGCAGACTGATCCATCCTATGACACTCCAGCAGAGGGTGTCCTACCTGTCTGCAATGCTGAAACGGGTGAACTTATGATGGTAGTCCCCACGAAGCGCATTTATCGCATCTCGCGAGCGAAGCTTCGCAAACTGTGCTCCACACGCGTGGACATTCGCGTGAGTCCTCACCGTGACGCAACGAATACTATAATCATACCTGGGCAACCCATAACCTTGTGATAGTACCGGACTGGGGTCTCAGGCATCCTGATGGCTGACGATGGCGAGAGCGTTATAGTGCAACTCGAAGACGGCACCAGATTCACAGGAAGCGCTCTTGTGGGGACGGAAGGAGCCAAATCCGTCGTTAGGAAATTCCTCCTGGGCGATGAACGATCAGCAGCAAAGCCAATACCCTTCCAGACGTATATTGCCAATTCAAGGTACTCTGCAGAAGATGCGAGGCTGTTGCGAAGTATCCACCCGATCTACACTATGGGTATACATCCCAAAGGCTTCTTTTTCTGGATTTCTCGTAAGTTAAAGTTGCCCTTGAATCGGAGAGGCAGCCTCAAGATTTGATGTCCTCTCCACATAGCACAAGATATCGCCGACCCCGAAGACCCTGCAACATGGGAGTTCATGTTGATGATCAGCCAATCTCGGAACGAGAACGCTCCAAGCCTTCCAGAGCGTGACTTCATTGCTGACGCCAAACAGCTAGGAGCTCAATCTTGTGAGCCATTTCGGACTGCGTGGACCAAACTCCATGAGACAGCGAATATTTGGCACATCCCACTCTCATCTTGGGAGCCGATACAATGGGATAACAGACGAGGCCGTGTAACGATAAGCGGCGATGCCGCACACACCATGACCTTCCGTAGGCATCCCTTGCCTTCCGCAATCCGTCACTGATCTCGCTCCTGACAGACAGAGGTCAAGGCCTTAACCACGCCATCAACGACGCATGGTCTTACGTGACGAAGATGAAAGAGTACGTATCCGGTCAAAAGAGTCTAGCGATAGCAATAACCGAATACGACGATGAGCTCCGGATGCGAGGAGGAGAGGAGGTACGTGCCTCCTTGGAGAACAGCCGGATGCTGCATTCCTGGGATGAATGTTGGAACTCTCCCTGGTTCAAGCAAGGCTACGCAAAGAAACAAGAATAGAAAAGGACCTGAATGGTAAACGGTGCTTTTGTATTTGGTGTAGGTAGGCTGGCGAAGATGATTCGACAGCACGCCAATTGAATCTGATACAACCTCTTCGCAAACAATATCTGCACACCCGTTTTCGATTCACGTTAGAGTAATGGCCTAGTACATGGAACATACCTGAAACGTCCGATGACAACTAACCCTGTAGTTCAACAAAACCTGACAAATCATCGCAAAGTTAGCAGGACGTTCAGAATCATGAGATCGAGCCGAAATCAGAAATGTCTAGATCTGGAGCACGCAGCCAATACAGCAAGTGCAATGGCCATTCTCCCTGAAGAAATTCAAAATCCAAAAGCCATCCTGGAATAATAACGTGTAATAAGAGAAGACTCACTTTGTGTCTCCCGTATACCAACATGCGACAACTGCGGCAGCGAACTGACCAAGGCAGGAAAAATTTCAAAGCAAACCACGCCGAGCGAGAGTAAGCCCCATTGTGTTTACGGGCGCACGCGCCCACAATCGCATAACTTTGTCTATGAGCAACAAACACTCACCCCACAGCCCGGAACCCGAGTGCAGAAACGCTCATATCTTCGCGTCCAAGCACTTTTCACCGAGTCCTGGGAGCGAGAATAAGCGGCAGAGCAGCAAGATGGAGCAGTCGACCAAAAAGAATCGATTTGCAAGACATTCTTGCTGTCCATGTCCAAATACCGTCTGTCTTATGGACGGTCGCTTTCCGTGAACAGGACAAGGACATTCTCCGCATCTCCGGGGACTTTCCCTACAGCTTTAAGAGGAGAGTCTGCACCCTCTGTGCGTGAGCTGCAAAAGCGATTCTTCGAACGGCGCAGGTGAAGAGAAAAACCCAGGCGGTGAAATTTCACAAAATGAATTAGTTTAGTCTCCGCTTTGATTCTTCCCACGAGCAAGAGTAGGCTAAGACGGAGTCTACACTCTCCCTTCAAGTTAGCTCGCTATATCTCGTTGTGTACTTTCAGCCATGAGCAGCAAGCCTTCTAACGAAGAACACCCGCGCACAATACGCTCCATTACGAGTTATGTTCCCAATATCTATGTTTTGAGACCTCCACGAGGGATGTACTCGCGAAAGACCGACGAACGCTGCTTCATCTATTGCACTCAGACTGCCGCCGGTCGCACAAACCGCCAGACACCCCAGTGTCGCTCGATATGTCTGCGAAAAGTGTTCTCACACGAGGTCTACAAGCTGTTGACCATTGCCGACCCCACACTGCCCAAGCCGAAGCTCGTCCCGATCAAACAGCAAATCCCGCTCCCCAGGGAGGGCCAGGACCCCGCCAGCTTCTTCTTCAGTACTGTGGACAAAGAGGAGGACGACGCACTGAGCAAGAAGGGCAAGGACAAGGAAGTGCGGCACTGGGACCAAGGCTGGTACCTGTGGTATAGCCGTGACCCGTGGGCGGCGCGGGAGAAGATCAGTATGATGAGCCTGGCTCTCGACCAGCAGGCAGTTTGGGAGGCGTATAAGAGTGGCGCGAATGTCAAGTGGTCCAAGGGCGAGGCTGATGGGTTTCCGGAGGGGTCCAGTGGTGGGTGGAGGGCGGTGGGCCTTACGCCGGCGAAGGGTGTACCACCGTTTCCTGACCTGATGTGCGTGGTTGACCCTGTTATTATCATCCCTAACTGAGAGTCTCGGCAGAGGGGAAACGCTCATGATGCCCATAGAGTACCCCTCCTTGGAGCCTCTGCAGCGGATGTTGCGCAACGTGCTCGCGCCGACGGGCAAGATCCTCAATGTTCTTCGGGAGCACATTAAGAGCGGTGCCTTCCTGGAGCTGAAGGATCGCCTCTGGGATAAAGCTAAGGGTCCAGACCCGTGGATTCTTGCTAGGAACTCGATACAACGGGCGAGTGAGTTCATCCAGCAGATCGCAGACGAAGACGACGAGGACGATAAACCGAAGGGACTATAATTTTACGGGTGTCTGTATCCCATTTCGATGTTATCGGCATGGTCTAATTAATTGGTAGTAATACAGAGTGGATGTATGAGTACTATTATGACAGATAGAGTCGACAACTTCGCTAGGGCTATCCCCCTGTTCGCTGCACTGCCTACCTTCTGAAACGACGTTCGAGCGGTTTTCAGTCTTCGTCAGCCTGTCCCGTATTCTGGCCTTGGAATCGCACAGGAACCGGTTCTTGTACCGCAGCTATCAGATTCACACCTGGGCATGGACAGCGCAGATAATGCTACAGACTGCCTGTGTTGTTCATATATCACTGCATGTACAGCACGCTATCAAGTTTCACCTTCAACTGTATCATTTCTGATACTCACTATTTAATGTTCTTGACTCTTCGACTCATGATCAGTACTACCCACGACTCGGCGCATCCATAGCTTTGGATAGGCGCCCTGATTCATCCAGGCCGAGTACTTCTCTCACGACGTACTGACACTTTAACGTTAACTATCATCATCCTTGCCTTGTCCACTTCCGAGGCTAAGAGAGACTGTATTCTACTATGTTTCACAACAACCGCCGAGGCCAGTATACTGTGCTCGAACTCGAAGATGGTTCGGAAGGCAGTCGGGACTCGGAGCGCGAGGACACACTGGCATCCCAGCCTAACCAAACGCCCATTCGGTGGTTGATTATCACTTGCCTGATCTCCCTCGTTATCTCGACGCTAAACCTTTCTATCACCGCGCTCTGGGAGCCCCCAGCGCGCCCGTTCAAATTCACCTCGTCTGTCAAGCCTCGCTTTCCGAGCGTGTATATCGGGTTGGAAAGATTGAATGTGTCGCAGAGGATACTGGATATGCCGCCTGTTATGAATTACCCGATGCTGATTTCGAGTGTGAGTGAGCGGGATCCAGGGGAGGTGGATAGGAATGGGACGGTGGTGCAAATAGATGGTGATGTAAGCGTCGTTCCACTCCTTGGTTGACCCGTATTTTGGTATTGACTATGGTTCCTCGCATGTGCGCAGCATAGTTCAGTTATGCAATTCCGGGTCCATGACTACGGCTTAGAACGTTGCACACTAAATGTCACTATCCCCTCCCCGTCCGAGCTAGGCCATAAACCCTACTTATCTTCCAGTAACTCTCAGGCAATCCAAGTCTGGAGGCTGGCAGACACAGATTCTCCACTACGCCCACGCACGCTATCGTGGCGCACCAAGCCAGCTAGAGTCACTCTGATGGGTACACTGAACTTCGCGCCGGGGACATCGAGCTACTTGCCTTGGTTCTCTTGCAAGTCGAATTCGTTGCAAGCCTTTGAATTCTCATGTCCGGATTGCAGCGTCAGATTCAAGCAAGATCATGCTGCTCCTCTGCTAGGTATGTCTTGTGCTTTGTGCGGCAGGATGGATGTTGACCGACTATCACAGGCGTCATGATGTATCAGATACACACCTAGTTCGAGTCCGCTGCATCAGAGCTTCGCGGAGGGTTGCTGGTTTTGAAACACGTCGTAGGATCCTGTACTGCCTCAGTGCACAGGTGGCGTGATGCACCGATGTTCTGTGATGGACAAGAAAAGAATGGTTACACAAAGCGGTACCTTGCACAATCGGTGACAAACTCAATTGGGTACCTTCCATCTCGTGAGTTGGCTGCGCAGTTGAGCGCATCTGTTTATCAGATCGGTGGCTATTCTACATTCCGTGTCGCTTATAATATCGTCCCAAAGGTGCTGCTTGTGTGGGACAATTCTCCCCTAAGAGCCCATATTCGAACAGCCGTCTGCTCGGCGCTACTCACGTCAATGCACTATTCTTCTCTTCCTCATGGGTTATATGTGTGAAGCTGTGTCGTGCCGTGCTCAAGGATGCGGCTCCAAGTCTTATCCATATCTCGGTTCCGAGAGGCGATTGTGGCATTGCTGCGGGAAGGTGCACAGCTGTGGATATGTCCTGGACTCTCAATCCCCGCTGCTTCAGGTATTTCTGCCACCAGTCTTCCTTTGATGAGGTTCAGTCAGCCAGTTGCTATTTACAGCGGTCCAGAATCGTGTTCTGCTCTAGTCAAGTTGTTTATCTCTAGTATCGGTGTTTGGATTCATGCATGGGTTATGAGTTTTAGTCACTCGCGAAGACCATTGCACAGTAAATATTGCAGAAGACTTCGCCCTCCCGCAAGACGTCATTCTCGTACGCAAGACTTGCTGCGACTCCATTCCCGGGCACTATTCTTACATGGATTCGCGATGGACCGCTTCAATCATGATTGTCCATCAAGAAACACCTCTCCGGATATCCATTACTTTGCAAAGCATTCCGGGAGAAGTGATCGCTTTACCACTTAGCAACACTCTGAGCTAATGTATTTTGGGACGTGAGAGTCATATACTTCCCATTAATGATGGAGCCTCTCGCAGCGCCTTTCCTCCGTCTATCGACGTTCTAGCATGTCGTATGCACCGGACGAGAGTCCAGCAGACCTGCTCCTTGAGCGGTCAAATTTCATTGGCGGGTTTCTTGGAAATATGGCATACGGTAGGATTGGGCTTGCTCCACTAAGTAGTCACTTGCTGATTTCGGTCTTCATTTAGGTGTCCATGGCACGTTGTATTTCGTCTGCGCCTACCTCCTCATACGACGTCGGAGGAAGGTGCAGATGGGCTTTTTTTGGCTCGTCTACATAACGTTACTCTTCGCTCTTGCAACGATCTATGTTGCGTGCGGGATAAAATTGAGCGAGATGCTCTGGATCGACGACAGGAATTATCCTGGTGGTCCGGTCCAATACCAGAACCAGCTGTTCTCGAATTATGTGCAGCTCCTGATCAGCTCTTCGTACAACTTTATGACCTTCATGGCGGACGGTCTGTTGGTGGGCGACCTAGGTTTCATCGATTAAACCAGTCTAATCGATCATTCGATACAGGTGTATCGCTGCTACTTGATGTATTCGGGCTCGGGGGCCAGATGGATAGCTGTTTTGCCTTTCCTTTTATATCTTCCGTCTACAGGTACGTATGCTATCTGCCCTTCGTTGACTCCATGACAAGGCTAAGTCGAACCTGCAGCCACGTCAATCATCATGTTGTACCAGGCCTCTCGACCTCAGAGTAATGTCTGGGCTCAGACTGCTGCGAACTATGGTATTATTTTTTGGTCACTGTCCTCAACTCTAAATGTTCTTGCATCCATCCTCATCGTCGGTCGCATATACTTCCTCAAGAAGCAGCTCAACGACACACTTGGCCCTGATCACGCGAAAGCCTACACTTCGGCCAGCGCGATGTTTCTGGAGTCAGCTGCACTGTATTCAATCACGAGCATCATATTTGTCGGCACATACGCTCGTAATAACTGGTTTCAGAATATCATTGTCCCTGTACTTGGCCAGATCACGGTAATGTGGTCTCCTAATTAGATAATTGATGATAGGCTGATGCCTGGAACAGTGTATTGCACCACTGTTGATTATCCTGCGTGTTGCTTATGGACGTGCTTACACGTTCAAGACGATGCTAACATCCACCCGTATTGACTGGGGTACCATGTCAACCTTGGACCCTAGCTCCACAGAAGACTCTCCTAACGATGCCCGCCGGCTTGCACCTGTCACTATTCCCGCGTCCGGTTTACACTTGCGGAGCAATGCTGGCAGTGCGACTTTAGCGGATTCCACAAAGGATACCACTGTCACATTCCCAATACCGAGTACAATCGATCTCGAATACAACCAATAAATGCCCGAGGCGAAGGGGCTATGTGGGACACAGATGTCATGAGTCGACGTAGGGAGGGCTTGTCTCGTATTTTAACTCCTCTGTCCAATAAGTACTGTACGTCCTTTTTAACTTCGAACGAGATACGGTATGATCATGACTCGGACTGTCCTGTCTGTATGTGTATATTGCCTCCTGATTCGCTATGTAAATTATGTTAGGCAGTATTGACTTCGATAATGAATCGAAAAATGGCTACTTAGTGAGTAGTACCTGTCGAACCGGCAAGTGGGCTCCGTGCGCAGGACATTGGTCCGGATGTCTCCGACACCACATGTGCGTCTTGTACATCAGACATCCGACTATGGAAGTAACAGGAGGTCGGCGCATCACATGTACATCTTGTGCTCAGATGAATACTCGCTTGCGGATATCTCATACTCCCAGATTCTTAGATCCTTGACTAGGAGCAGCGCAACCTTTGAGCGGTTCGCATTGAGGTGTTTATCTTCACTAGCCAGATCTATTTCCGAGGGTTAGACTGAGAATTGAAGTCTAGCAAATGGGGAAGTTCATCTATTCTTCTAGCGAGACGGTCAGAGCGCGATCCACGCTATTTTCACGCCGTTGGATAGCCGGTATATTGCTCTTCTGTCTAGGTCTACGTTTGACATGGCACGAAACCCGACAACTCTGGATTCAATCCGGACAAGATAGTACCTCTCAGCCAGCACACCCGAGGTCCATACTAGGAGTATGCAGATCTCCCCTCCCGCCGTTCCCGAAGGATCATCTGTCACTGCTCGATATCCCGGAACTGGCACTGGCGTCTGCAATTGCTGATGCATCCCTCCGAGATATGGTCTCCCAATTACCGATTGACAGCCTCGTCGTTGCAGTGGTCACTTCAGAGGGACCAATTTTCGAACGGTCCTACGGGGTCCTGAAAGCAAACGAGACCGATCCCTCAAGGCGCGGCTCTGTGGATAAGAATTCTATCTATCGGATAGTCTCCATAAGTAAACTATTCACTACGCTGGAAACACTGGTTCTGCGTGATAAAGGCTTGCTTAGTCTGTAAGTTCCAGAGGACAACATATCCGTTTCTGACTTCTGCTGATTCCGCTATGAAGGGATGATCCTGTGCACAAATATCTTCCGGAATTCTCTTATCAGGCTGATCATGGCGACGAGGGCCCCGTCACCATACGTGGACTGTTAACCCACATGGCTGGGATAGCTGGCGACCTTCCACCAGGAGATATGTTAAATTGGCCTCATTCTTTGGATGGTGCCAGCACTCCGCCTTACAATGGTCTCCCATTTCCCAGCACCGACGACGTTCTGAACTCTCAAGCTCGATTGCCTCTAACTAATCCTCCCTACACTTACCCTGTCTATTCCAATACTGCTTTTTCGATCTTAGGTATGCTAAACTTGGCTGCGGCCAACAAGAGCTCGGATTACATCGGCAACATTTCGATGATAGAGGAGCTTATGAAGAGAGATGTCTTCGACCCGCTGGGGATGAATAGTACAGGATTTCTTGCGACAGCACTTGGGGTTGAACGGGTTGCGATTTCATCCTATGCATCCGCAGACGCGGTGCGTGATATCAGTCATTGCTTGCTCCGTAGCATTATTGAAAAGTGGATGATAATCAGGATTATGACTTCAAGACTAGCATGAATCCGTCCGCTGGGGTGCTCTCAACTCTATCAGACCTCATGGCACCTATACGGATGTTGCTCGGTGCGGACAGAAACCCGAGCATCCTATCACCTTATACCATCCGTGAATGGATGAGACCAGTCTTTCCTTGGTATGACGATACTACGGAAATTGGAATGTTATGGGAGATCAACAAATATCGAAACTCGTTCGGCGACGTCCAGCGCTTATATCAGAAATGTACGTGGCTTCTGTTCTAACTCCACACTTGGGATCAGATTTGAGATATTCTGGATGTCGTAGCCGGACAGCTTATGGCATACCACTGCGAATTCACTGTCAACCCGGCGTCAGGATACGGTGTTATTGTTCTCATGACTGGTCAATATCTCAATGCTCAGAATCCTACGTTTCAAATACTCGATACATTCCAGCCAGCGTTCGACGTTCTTGCAGAACGAGCCGCAGTACAGCTGTATACTGGCAGTTGGTCAGGCACGACGAATGGAACACTCAGCCAGATAGATATCAGTCTCAGGAACGGTAGTCTTTGGGTTGACGTGATGATACTAAGCGGGACGGATGTCCTGAAACTGCTTCTAGAAAATCCTGAGTCTGTAGCCTTATGGTCGACAGGGCGGGTTGACCAGTTCAGGTGAGTCGGCATAGCATTTCGACAGCCGAAGCAATCCATACGGTCGAGACCAGAATTGCGTATGGGTTAGACCTGTCGTTCTTTATCTCGTCAGGTGTCTACGCGGTCTGCACTGATGCACTTTGCAGAGTCGCCTTTGGTGAATCGTGGAGGAATGATGAACGTGGCTATCAGTGTCTGGCATACTCTTTTGGGATGGAACTTGGCTATGCTCGGGGTGCTGCGATAAATGAAATCTCGTTTTCAGGGGAGGGACACGGTAGGGTGCTATACGTTCCATCGGCAGCGTTGAAGTTGCATCGTTTGTAACAGCATAGCTGACAGTCGAACTCAAAGACGTAGTGAAGGTAATATATCTTCTTGTAAGACATGGACATCGGTGATTAGATCAGGTATATCACTGTACGTAGTGCTATTTGTATCCCAACAAGAGACGGTGTTCGGGCTTCCTCTGCTTTCCGGCTTGGTCCGCGCATTGAATGCGGAAACAGAAACAGTATTACACCCAGGGGCGTTCAGACAGAGTGAGGCTACAGGTAAATAAGAGATGTTGTTCGTTGGCGCGCCTAAGAATATCATATACGCACAGGATGCGCGCAGTCAAAGCAGTGTATTCCGTCGACTCCGACTCCACGTTTCATAGTCGTCGTTGTTCTTCCCAATCCACTCATACAGCTGTTCCCAGTCCTTACAGTCCCGCTCTCTAATCCAGTCCACGTCCATCCAGCTCTCGTCTGATGTGCCACTTGCAGGCTCTAGCTGGAGGTCAACTCTGCAGAGTACCATTAATCGCAAGTAGGTCAAACAATGTGTCGTGTGAGTGCCGATGTTCCCGCTCGTGAGCGCATGACGGATCATCTGCAGGCAATGCATCTGATGAAACATTGAGAGACCGAAGCGGCGTCTCTCGGCACCGAGGTGTACGAAACCCTCGCCACGGGGGAACGTGGAGTCCCACTCCCGCTCGGCCTCAGATCCGTTTACGCCGTAGTGGACGGTATCCTGCATTAGCATCCTGGCAGGCCCAAAATGCACTGCGAGATAGTCGGGAAAATCGTTGTCAACATAAGCTATAATATACTCGATGAGAGATAGAACAAAGTGAACCAAATTGGAGAGTACTAACTGTAAGCTGGATGGGATAGCCGGCTTTGTAGCTTGCGACTTAGGCTTACAATGTTGAGGAAGGTGACGCCTCCAATAACGCATATAGAGATCCAGGTGATTGGCAAAGTGACCCCTCGAATCCACCTGAACGTATTGTGCTGCTTGTTCTGGTTCATGCTCCTGAGCTTGCAGACCCGTGGGGTGTACGAGTTCCGAGTTCGAGAGAAATGAGTGCTAAAGGAACAACCAAGCAATCGGTTTTACTTACATACCCACGGACTGTTCCACCCATCTCAAGAGAGATACTATATTCGGGCTAGGCATAGGTCTCAGATGGCACTGATGTGGCTTGGGTGATCCGTGATGGCTTAAGTCAGAGTCACCGATAAAGTGCAGCTTGCTGCATAGCGACTGTTTCAGGCGTGACATACGACAAATTCAAACAATCACTGGTTTATGACTGGCACTCTGCGTTGCGTGAAGGTGAGGTGAGATCACTTTGCGGTCATTGCGAGCGTCACTGTCTACAGACGCACCGCAATGTCTGTCGACAGTGCACTCAACCGCAATGACTCTACGAGGCACTGTATGTTAATAATTCGCCTTGACAATGAGGGCTATATATCACCTCAATGACTCGCCAAATGTACCAGTTATGGAAGCTTAGGGCAAACAACTGTCGGTCCATTGAACCATGTAATCGGTTTCGATTCGAGGTACTGTATGTTAATGACTCGTCTTGACCATGAATAACATTTACCTTTCGTCACGTAGAGATTGAAGACCTGAGACAGTTCCGGTCAAATACTGCTAGGCCGGGAGGTATCGCCACCCCGGTATATATGCCGCTCTCGCAGCTAACTCTGCCTCTGCTCAAGGATGTTCTGCCAACGCACGCGGTATTCTCACCCGCCTAAGCTTCTTTATGCACTATCTTGTGCCATCTTATTCGCCTGTATCACATTGAATTTGTTCGTAAACTGGGGATGGGTGAACACAAGAACAGCTCATATATACTGTGAGCATCATTGAAATATAGTCATAGAAGCTCACCTGTCAACGGCTTTGTTTTAGCATACCTTGGTGACGATTTTCCTGAGACTTTCGCGATTGGGCCTCTTTCACAGGCAAGCATCTTCATCGAAAATACCGTGCATTACCAAATCAACACCTCGGATGCGACGTCGGAGTGGCAAACACTGTTCCCAACAGGAGGCGGATATGTTCACCTCGGGCCACGGCAACGACCATTTCTCCTGTCAATGTATCACCAGTTATATTGTCTTCGTCTTCTGAAGAACACAATTGCGACATCTTCCTCTGGCAGGATGACAGATCAGCTAGAGCAGGAACATCGTTGCTTGAATTATCTAAGACAAGCAATACTGTGCGAACCCAGTCTGAGACTGGAGCCGGAGAGCCAGAGGATCGAGGACCTAGGATTGCCGTCAGGAGTGGATGGTTTAGGATTGGAGCACAATGAATGCAAGGATTGGAGCACGGTGTTTAATGCTGTGGGAGCGAATCAGAAAATACGAGTATAATTTACTCAAATAACCTTAGCTAGAGCACCTCGGCTACACTATCGTCGTGAGGGGCGTCGACAAATTATAAAGTGAAACAACATCACTTTGCTCCTCTGCCTCGCTACTTGACGAGAGAGGACGCTTCAACGCCACAGAATATTCGCTCAATATTGCTGAGTATTCCTAATACTCTTGCGCCCAGTAAATGTTCGTCTGAAGCAAGTTCAACACTTAATAATGGCACCAATCCTTATAACACCCTACCATACTGTGGACACCTCGAGGAATATTCCCTCCCAGCAGTCGCTATGTAGAGTCAACTTGAAGCGATATGGTTGAGATTGTTGCATACTCGTCGACTTTTGGCAACACGCTGTAAGGCCACACAGAACCAAATAGAAGACAACAGATTGCCACAGCCTCATCAAGTTTGCCCCGCTTGTTGCTTCCCCGCCAGAGGCAACCACCACGACTCACAATCTCCTTTCTTCATCCATACGACCTTAGCCATGGCATCCCTCCTCGAACGTATCAGTCTGCCTGACGGTGTCGGCCCCGTCCGAGCAAAGAACACCAATCGCGCCAGCCCATACGTGCGTGCATAGCACAAGTCATTTAGGTATCGCTCGAAGACTCACGAATTCCCTCTATCATCTGGTTTCGGAATCCAACAGAACCGAAATGTTCGGCCGCCCAAAGGCAACCCCGACGAGCCCTGGCAGCACGACCTTTTTGACAACCCGAATGCGGATAAACGCTCGCTTTCCGCCCGTCTATCGACTGGGTCTGTGCAGCCACCGAAAATGAACTTCGGGATGGCAGACAAGGCGCTGAAGGATGCGCTGGGGGTAGAACGGAGCAATAGCGCAGGAGATATCAGCATTAAGGGTGCCAGTATGAGGGGGAACGTCGTTCAAGTGACTGGGTTGGTGAAAGGGACGACCGCTGCGGACGTCGAGGCTATCTTCAAGAGATGCGGTGCAATCACAAAATCCACTGTCGTTCAGACTCCTTCGCCCAATGGTGATGTTACCGTTCGGCTAACGTACAAAAACGCCCAAGATGCCCAGGCAGCCGTGAAGAAGTTTAATGGTCAGCAGGCCGATGGCAAGACACTACATGTGAAGATCGTCGGCGGTGTAAACGCAACGTTGGGTGGTAGATTGGGTCTGGCTGTTGTGGATGGCAGCGTGGATGTGTTGATGGACACCGACTCAGGTGCGAACTCTGGATCGTGAGTGTCTCATTCTAATTGATATTGCGCAATGTATTGAAGTTGATTCATTACTCCAGGAAAATGCGATCGGATTCCATTATTGCCAGCGACAGCCGTGCAACTGTTCTTATTGCGCCTCCTGGTGCTGATCCGCGCGAGTACGCCCAAAGTCAAGGATCAGGTCGTGGTAGAGGAGGCCGTGGCCGAGGTGGCAGACGGAGGGGTGGCGGTCGCGGAGGTGCAGCTGCGATGGACGTCGACTGAGTTCGCTGCGCTGCTTCTCTCATCTGGTTTTGAATACAGGACTTTCTTTCGTCATTTCCATCTCATTCTCCAGTGTACACGTCCACTGTTGAATCCACCGCTCTGCCTGATATAGTGTATATCCGCTTACCAACTCTACCCATTTTGCTATCCTGTGTTTTACTTACTATTCCTTCGAGGTGTATGTCTGATGCTTCCCTACATTGTGTTATCCTAGTGCTTTTGAAGGGCTGGTGAAATGTGTGTTCTGCTGAACTCGTCAGTGCTCGCCCCGTAAGTCCTTCCACTTATTTCCACTCGGCTTAGTTCCCGAGTGCTCTCCACATCCGAGTCAGTGTCCTCCATAAGTTACACGACATCTCTTACGGAGGACAGTCACTCCAGTGGATGCATGAATAGGCGAAACTAGTGTCAATGTTAATTAAGGCTACTTTAACGCCCGAGAGACAAGGGGTCGGACTTTCTGATGTACATCGTACTACGTAGACATCGAATCGTGTATAGAACTTTCTTTTTGTCGGCCCCTTGCCGAGACCCATAACAGGAATATTATTCAATGGAGCCGAAGGGATCCCGTGAATTTCATCCTATGATTTTTGCCTTTGGCGGAGGTTTTTCTTCCTGATGTTTACGAGCCGTGCTACAGGGTTATGGAGATGTTCCTTTTTATGCATAGTACCGACTCATCATCCAACAGACACCTCAAGTTCGCCAGACATACCCCGATCGTACTACTAAGCCCCGACCTTTTCATTCTTAGAACTATGAGTTTAGTGTACATATTTATTCGCTATTTATCACTACGTAGAATAATACCGCACCTTGGCGCTGTAGAAGTTGCCTACTTGCAGTCTAAATATCATGATCAAGAGTCTCCACGAGTGTGCCATAAGCAGCGCATGCATACACCGAAGGGGGTTTGATTCGTGCGCTACGGTTGCCCGAGGGAGAAAATGAGGCCGCTGGTGGACTTGCTAGCAACGAATCCAACGATGCTCACGCGTACACCGTAATGACCTTCACAAAGTCAGCCCGTCACCGACTCCCGCGCACACAAACAGAACCACAAATTAGTGTATGCATGCTAAGAATAGGAAATCTGCCTGACGGAAGAATTTTGTGTCTCAGCATCTTTGTTCCGATCTGTACTGCGGAGGATAACTGGTCTCCGATCTCGATGCTTTGCAAGACTTAAGCTTCCGTCGCGATAAGGGCGGGAAATTATCAGGCTACGATATACAGGCGGTATATTACATTTCTTGCAGTTACTTCTTCATCGTAACTAACCAGTTGCGTCGAGTATTCTACTGGATGAACTGCGCAATCGACTCTACTGTGTCCGCAACACTCTTTTCCAGAGGAATGTAGGTAATGCCGAGCTCATTCCGCGACTTGGTATTGTCGGGCTCGTGCCTGGTCGTCTCCTTCAGGTCCCAGCCTTCTTTCGGAAGCTTGTCTGCGTACTTGGGGCACGTCTTCTTGATTGCAGAGGCAATCAGGAGGTCGGAGAAGACGCCAGCGGACAGGATGTAGCGTTGGCCGGCAGCGCCAGGGAGCGTGGCTGCCTTGATGTGCGCCTCGGCGACGTCGCGGACGTCGACGAAGTTGCTCAATATGCCGCGGGGTGCGAGCCGCTCCTTCGCTCCGGACAAGTAGACGTAGATCATGGCGACCGAGGTGTTCAACTCCTCCGCTTTGGCGACGTGGTGGATGGCAGGGCCAAAAACATATACAGGGTTGATGACGGACAGCTCGAAATTAGGCTGGGGAGGGAACATCGCTCAGATGCATGCCAAAAGTGTGTGATTTGGAAATATGTACCTTCTTTTCGTCCATGAATCTCCAGGCTGCCCTCTCTGCTTCGTTCTTGGAAGCAAGGTACGCGATAATACCCGGGACGTCCTTACCCAGCTGCTTCACTTGCTCGAAGGCAGCATCGTTCCAGTCAGACTCAGTGTATACGTAGTCCGGGTTCTCGGGATGAGGTTGCATCATCGCAGCGAAGGAAGAAGTTATGACAACTCGTCGCACGCTCGTGCCGTGTTCGTCGACAGCCGACAGAAGAGAGTTCGTGCCATTGATCTGGTCAGTGATGTTAACATAATGCATGTATCAGAAATACGGAAAAGAGAACCTACGGCTGGGTGGACAAGGTCCTCGTATGGGTCTTTGGGATTCATGAAGAAGGGGCTAGCAACATGAAACACATAATCGACGCCTACGAATGCAGAGTTCAGCCGCTGGTCAAAGTTATGATGGGAGAGGCATGAAAAACCTTTCACAGAGTCGGCGAACGACTCCTTTCGCTGGATGTCTTTCACTTCCACTGTCTCAAAGCGGCTTCCAGCCTTGAATGTGTCGTGGAGCCATTGAGCCTTGGTTTGACTGCGAACAGTACCTCGGACATACCAGCCCTGCTGCAAAAGCTGCTGGGCAATGTGTGCGCCGATGTAGCTGGTAACGCCAGTAATGAGAGCCTTGTGATAAGACATCAGATAGCGTAGACGAGGACGATAATAACATGTCCCTGCCGTTAGTCTCCGTTTTATAGTCCTGGATCAATGCGAATCGAAGCCTGGAACGCGATAATCTTTGTTCCTTCGCCTTAATAAGTATGGAGACGCGCGGCAACGGTCTTCGCACCACCATGTTTGTTTTAACACTTCGGGAGTCCCACTCCTTGAGGACCTACAATATGTTGATCAAAATGTATTCACACGGCCCAAAAGATTACCTTTTACGCCCATTTCGGCACCTTCACGAACATTTTGCATGGTACAACAGACTGCAACTCCTGCTGTATGTTACTGGTCTCCCCGATGAGGTGAAACGGGATTTCTCGTCGACCGATACCGTTGCAGAGATCTCTTCCCCCCGATGGTCGCACAGACGACCTGTTTGGAAATAGGGAACCAGCCCTCGCCTTACCTTCGTCAAATGAGACGGATCATCTTGTGCGCCTAGTCTATGTAGGCGGCGACCAAGCGGGCACATGAAGCCAAGCGCGTACAGTTTTGCGACGAGGTCGCGTCGAAACACGTGGAAGGCACAGCTTGCCACGTTACAACCTGTCACCGACACCCTTAAGAGAACATTCTCTCTGTTTTCTTTGAATCGTACGCGAACCGGAATATCACTGAGTTGAAAGTGTCAGTGAGTCTCTCTTTCCACGTCGTACGCAACTTGCTGGAGGATGCAAATGAACATTCATGAGAAAACCGGGATTTCTCCAGACGGGTTCTCCCGGGTGCCGGCTTTCTCCGGATGGAGACAGACAATCCGTGCGAGAGGTGCATTATATACCTCCGCCACACCTCGTGGTGTCTCTATCCCCACCAGGAACAGTCCGGAGACGGTTGCTTCCATATCATCTGGAGCCAGATGGCTCCAGCCTCCTGCTGGCCGCCGGTTGACATGGTTTACCGGAGGCCGCGGCGGCAGGGCGAGCAAAAGTCCGTCCAGATCATTCATAAAGTAATTGCATATGGCCTGTAGGTGTTAGCTCCTTAGCACCCTCTCGACTTACATCCATGATTCCGAAATATCCAGGGGTGAAAAGTACGGTGCACCCTTTATGGAACGTATGTATCGTAGCTTGTGCATTTGTTGCCAGCTCCTGTGGATGCGGGGTGTCCTAGATTGAACACCTAAGTTTGAGGCCCATTGGCCATGGGCAGAAGCAGTCTTCCCCTGTTTTCAGATGGATTGTTCGTGGACACACTATCAAGTTTGAGATGCAGAGATATTGTATTTGCGACAACTTCAAAAAGTAAAAGAAATAGAAAACAATAACAACAGTGTATAAAAATACAGGAATATTAAACGCTGAGAACCTCTGGTGAATAATTGTGGGGAGATACTGAGTGCGGTTACGAGCTAGGAGATCCGGCGTCGCTATTCTTCCCAGAGGACACTACCTCTTCTACCCTCGACTTCTTGACACTGCGGTCACCAGAGTCATCCACGCCATTAGCAGTGTCATGACCCCGCTTAGTGCTCCTTCTCCCGCTCAAACGCTTTCTCTTGTGTCGTCGAGTAGTAGACTGCTCCTGCTCATCATCTGGGCTCGATTCATCCGGCTTATAAGCGGCGGCGTCGACGCTCAGGCGCTTGGAACGCCTGGGCTTCAAACGATGCGAAGCAACCGACTTCAGCTGAGGTTCGAAGCCATCACGATGGTGTGAACCGGAAGCCGAAGCCGATGGCCCTTGGTCATTGTCCGCAGCATCGTGTGGGCGGCTTGTCAGACTACCCTCGTGCGATAGATATTTTCTTTTCTTCGGAGGCAATCGCGACTGATCGAGTTCGTCTTCCTCACCGAAAGAATCTGCCGTTCGTGAATCGGGACTACTGCCTTCGGATCTGGACTCTGCTGTGCCAGAAGGCGAACCATTCCGAGAATCCACCACATCTCCATCAACTGAGGCAGGGTTCGAGGCAGCTTCCCGTGTGTGAGACCGTCCATTGTGATCAGCAGAACCTCCGTTGACAGACTCGCGAGGAGCACGTTTTCGTCTTGCAGAGACCGGCGTGGATTGACTACTACCACCTTTGTTGCTTGCTTCAGAGAAATGTTGGCGGTTATTGTTCAAGAAGGACGGATCCTCTGAGGCAGACGGGAGATAAAAGATAGAATGTTGTTCCCCCGAGACTAGGGCTTTGAGTACGACGAGAAGATCATCGTCGAATCCTAGAGTCTCGATATCATGAACAGCGCGCCCCTCATCCTCCCTCGTCGCCTCCCGTATGTCGATGATCGCCTCTTCGGTGATCAGGTCCTTGTCAAGAAGAGAGCAGCCAGGCACCATGAATGTGATGCGGGGTCCATCTTCCTTCCGCGGGATGCTTATGACGTGATATAAACAGTGGGAACGAGTAACAGGAGAGCTGTATTGTGACTCAGGCGACTTCAGAGATGGACTTTGAGGAGCGCTGTCGGCCTCAAGGACCGCAGGTTGCGAAGGTTCAGGCTTTTTCACTGGAGAGGTCGGAGGAGCAGGGGGTAAAGATGGTGACTCAACATCGAACGGTGGTGTAGGACGAGATGGCAGCAGCTCTGGCTTGGACTCTGACTTCGGCATGGGGGACGACTCCGCCTCCGGGGTTGGTTTCGCACTCGAAAGTATCTCCGTCTTTGGAGTGAGCTGCACCTTCGAGCTAGGTTGGCTTAAGTGAGCGTCTTCGGTCTCCGCCTGAGCTTCTGCTTTAGGCTGCTTTTGAGATTTACGTTGTCTCTGGAGCTTGGGCCGCGACCGTGTTATACTTGGGAGCGGTGTAATTTTCGGTTTGCGACCATGATGATGGAACACCCTGTCAGTCTGTTGCTGGAGTGGTTTAATGCGAATCTTGAACCCGGACGATTTCGGGACCGTAGGAGAAGGTTCAGACGCGACAGAAGAAGCACGGGATGGCACCCTGCTAGACGATGCCAATACTTGCGCAGCTACACTCGCGACGGAGCCGGAGGACCCAGCCTCGCTAACCGCATCTGGATCTGGCTTGACAGTGATCTTCGTCCTACCGTTACCCTTGCTCTTGCGGGGTTTCTTGCTCGCAGGTGCTGCTGTCCCATTCGCATCGGCAGCACCAGTTTTGACATCACCAACAGGATCTGGTAACTGGAGAGGTGCCAACGAATCCCGTTTACGCTTGAGTAATCCCGTGGATCCGTTGACCTCTCCGTTATTATTTAGGGATGCAGCCTCATTGGCTATGGAGGCAATATCCATCTCAGCGGCGCTGGAATCCGGTACAGATTCGATGTGGTCATCCTGAGACTGTGCCTTTTCTGCATAAGCCTGGCTGAGACCTACGTGGAGGATATGAATCGTCAGATCACAAATCTAGCAATTCTTGTACTAACCATTCTCCTTTGGTGGGGTTTCACCCGATTCCGATGCTTTAGCCGTCTGGGAGCTTTCAACAGGCTTCAACGTTGGTGGAGGCAGATAACTAGAATATCT
Source organism: Neolentinus lepideus HHB14362 ss-1 (assembly GCA_001632425.1). Classification (NCBI taxonomy): domain Eukaryota; kingdom Fungi; phylum Basidiomycota; class Agaricomycetes; order Gloeophyllales; family Gloeophyllaceae; genus Neolentinus; species Neolentinus lepideus. The sequence goes on along the minus strand of KV425584.1, from coordinate 171,105 downwards.
AGTCAGCAACGTTGATAAATCGTAAGAGGCCCGTGACACATACTCCATAACTGGAGAGTCTTCAGGACCTGATTCCTCTTCTTCCTCAGGTTTGGGCAGATCCTCCTCTTCCTCTTCGGCAAGAGCTCCTGGAGAAACCGTGGCAACCGGGCTCGCGAGCTTGGAGGGCTCCGAGTCCGATTCTGCCTGTCCGTTATTATCCACAAGCACTAGTGAATTCGCATCTGGTTGTGCAGTTCCGGTGTGTACGAGGCGTAGATGCGGCATGTCTTCAATGTACAATGGAGGGTAGCGATATATCGGGGCCTCGTAAGCCGGACCTCCTTGAATCGGTCTATCAACTTCTGGTGACACTGAACGAGCTTCAGGGTATGTCAATTCAAGATCATCTAGGTCAGAATCGTGGCCGATGATATTAGGGTCTTCATTAGACACGCTTGTCGTAGGCTGCGGATCAAAAAACCCAGTCATCGAGGTCTCCAGAGTGGGGGTAGACAAACTGTACGGATAAGGGTCCGCATGCAGCATAGGCTGCGATGGATGATGAAGATTTACAGACTGCGTAGTAGAATGTTCCATTGACGAGTCAGCGTCAGCCAGATCAGATGCAACATTTTCTTGTGGTGAGACGATGCGGCTAGTCTCGGGCTCTTCCGCAATGCATTGAGTGATTGGCTCTGTGTCTGATGGCTTCGTCGTCACAGATGGTTCTTCGGAGACGGTTGCGAACCCTGAGATATTGTTCTCATCCATGTCGCCCTCGATAGGCTGTACCGGAGTAGCATCAACAACTTGCGCTACGTTGTGTTCAGCGGGGACCTGTAGACTTTCCTCGTTCCCGTCCGGTTCTGGAGTTGTTCCCATGGAACGCTCCCCTAAAGGAGTAAATAATCCTGCGCTCGAAAGGGCAGGACCTGCCATGATCGGAGGTATATTAGTCATGGGAGTAACAGTGCCTGGAGTGTGTCCAACGCTGGCAGGATCGGGGACTTCTGGGCTTGCCATAACCGGGAGAGGCACACCGGCAGGTATCCTGCTCGGAGAACTAGCCGGTGCAAGTTCCACTTGCTCTGCTTGTAGGCGAGCGGGCGGCTCATCGTGCAGAGACACTTCCAGCTCCGGCAGATCATGAAGGGGAACAGCTTCTATAGTGGATGTATCTGCGTCTACCTCTGTAGATGGGACCTCTTGAGTACGGTCAGGGATAAGGGAGGGCTCTGCTGTCTCTTCTGGTTGCTCGGGGAAATTATCTTGCGTGCTGTCAACCGACACATCACCAAATACCACTACGTCTATGGAGGATGCTGCGGCCTCAGTGGTGGCTTCCAATTCCTGTATGCGCAATCAGCATTAAGTCGAGACTTCCACTGGACTGGGATTACCTCAACTGTGCGTTCCTCAGGGACTGTCTGAGGAGAAGTCGGAGCAATGTCAATTTGGTCTTTGTCTGAAGATGTTTCCAGGTGACTTTCTGCGATCGCTATCTTGACTTGAGTGGCGTCCACTTCTGCAGCCTGCTCTGATGACTTCTCGACATCTTCGGCCAGAGATGCGTCGATGGACAGACTCTCCTCCGGAACCTAACAAACTGGTAAGCTCGTGATCTTATTTGATCGAATAATCACGTACCTCGCTACATCGCGGCTCTGAGCGTAGCTCTTCGACGGTATATTCACGCGCCTGAGAGGCCCTCGCTGCGTATTCCGACGCTGATACCGATACCACATCATCACCTTCGAGTTCATCCACTTCCTGCTCATCGACGTCTTGTTCCTCAACAGCATACTCAGCACCGTTCTGTTCAGGCGCTATTTCTACTTCCCTCGGCTCCTCGTCGATTTGGAGTTCAGCAGCCACAGCCACGGCACTCTCGTCCGAAGTCTCAGCAGCATCCAAAATTTCAGCATTTTGTGCGTCAATGAGAGCCTCAAAGGATGCCAGCGCCGACTCTTGCGTAGCCCGATCAAACGCCTCATCATGTTCTTCGTCCATCATACCATCCGCACCGACGTTCTCCGCCCCAAAGTCAACCATGGCTTCCATAGCCTCTGTTTCGGCGGCACTTGCGTTGGCAGCGTCGAGCGCAGCCTGGATCACGGTTTCGTCAAACTTCCTCAGATTTGCTTCAATCTCAGCCGCAATAGCCTGAGCTGCCTCTCCGCCGTTCTCCGGAGCGGCGGCAGATACAGCCGCTTCAGCAGCACTTTCAGCTACAGCGTCCGCATCAACACCAGGAGGCTGCTGGCCTCGATCTTGCTCAGGATGCTCGGGAATCTGGAGCTCTCCAACTGCTTCAGATGCGTCTGCCGATAGCGTGGCTCCATCGATGGGGAACGCGGGTGGCCAGCTCCAATCAACGTGACCGTTTGGTGCAATTGACGGAGTCTTGGAACGTGCCCGCGGAAGAGACGCAGGAGCCGGCTTGTGAGAGTAAGACCCCATCTCAGGCAACAAGAATGGGGTCTCCTGACGAACCGAGTCCTCATGCGCCTGCAGCACCTGAAAAGCAAAATCTCGGTGGGACTGTGGCCCTTCAGTAATCTCGTGTTCTCTCAAGTGCGAAGCTTTTGTAGTTGCGTAAGACCCACTGTACATATACGTAGGACAAACAAGAAACCTACCATTCATCGCGTTCGTGTACGCATCGCTGAACGGACCTCCCTGAGATGTGTCTGTCTCATCATCATCGGACGCAAGTTCGATCACCTCGGACTCTTCATACCGAGGCGTAAGGTTAGAAGGATCGGACAGCGCACCGCGGTCGATGCGATCTCCGCCGGCGTAGAAATCCTCCATATACATGCGGGGGCCCTCCCAGGGGTCAGCAATCTGCGGTGTCCCGTCGCGCGTAAACTCGGTGTCTTCTTCCCCATCCTGTTCGCCGTCGTCCTTGCTAGAGAGCCACACATAAGCAGGATAAAAGTCCTGTCGCTCGTCGTCCTCATCGGCGTCGACATCGATGATCTCGTCTTCTGCGCCGATGTCCGGGGTGAGCACCAGGCCGCCCTCTTCGTCTTCTTCGGGGGCGAGAGCGGACGCTCCGCGACTGTCATCGCCGGCATAGAAGTCTTCCGCGTACGTGCGTGGTCCATTCCACGGGTCTGCGATATCAGGCGTGCCTGGTAGGTACCACTTCGTGTGAGTAGTAGATAGAGAGAGTACTCGATCCGACTTACTGCGCTCTTCCTGATCGGACCACTCGTATAAGTCGTCATCGTCGGCATGGTGCTTCGACGGCTGCGGTGACACTCTGTCCTCATCTTCGGACAAAAGCTCAATGGGTTGGCCAGAGCTGCCCTCGCCGTTCAGTGTGACAAGCACAGGCCGACGATCCTCGTCATCCTCCTCCTCTTCTTCTTCTTCCTCCTCCTCTTCACTCTCGCGCTCGAGATTGGCGACTTCATCGTCCGTCGCGGCATCCTCAGATGGCGTGTCTGCTACATGCGATACCCAATTGACCCCGGCAGCAAGCCCAGGGCCCTCCCGCGGGTCCCTCCCCTTCCCCTTCGCGCTCCGCCGCGTCTTATACTCCGCAAACGAGTCCTCCAACTCCAACTCGACCTCTTCTTCCTCCGTCGCACGCGACGCCTCATCCTCCTGCCCGAGCGCCTTGCGCAACGCACCCTTGAGGTCGCTCACCCACGCGTTGAACTCGGACGCGGTGAACTTGTCGTACGGGTTGTGGATCGGTGGCTTGAGGTTTATGGGACGTTTCAGATAACTTGTCGCTGGTGTCGGGTTGGGCGTCGACGGTAGCCGGACATTGGGTGTTCTGTATGGTGTCGACATGTTTGTGGCCGCTAATAAGTATGACAAAACAAAACAAAGGCTGCAAGACCGTCGTCCTTGTCTTGATGCGGGTGCTGTCACGCGCATCACATCACGTGACACTACCACATTCATAGCGCTAATAGGGGGTGGCGCTTTTCTCTTGCTGCCGTTCATAAGTCAGTTCTTCAGCATTTTTCTATCTTTCCGCACTTATCTTCTCGATTTTCCTCTCACCGAGATAGCTACTGTCCAAAAGTCTGCCCCTTTATAATTTTGCTATCTCCTCGTACTCACCTTTTCGTTCTCGTTCCAGTGACTCCCGAAGAGGAAAAAGAGTTCCTCAGCGAGTGCTATCTCATCTTGTGGCGAAGCAACGCCCCATATCCTCTCACGAAGGACCTCATAGACATTCATACTCTCCCTGATACGCTCCTGGACGACTCCAATTTTGAGGCCTTTTCAGACTACTATGGCTTCCCCTCCCGCCCCTTCTCCATCTACCACACGGGGGACCGCTGGCCGAGGCCCACCGGCCTCGAGGCCTATTGCGTGCCGAAGGAGGCAAGACCCGTGTGCATCCACCCAATCGCAACCGTGTCACGGTGGCGCAACCTAGGTCGGCAGATCTACGAGTACTTTGATTCCGTTGGCCTCAGGTCGACGAGCATCGACCCTGTTTGCATTGCCGAGGTAGGAAATCCATACTGTCCCTTTTCCTTTGGGTGGGCGTGATCCCCAGGACACTCTCCCGCGAGGACGCCGAAAACGCGGCCGTGCGCTGCAAGCATATTCTCGCGGAGTTTCAGATCACCGACGTCGAGATCGCATTCCGCGAGTCAGTCTTCACACGGTCCGCCGGTCCACAGCACCTCAACAATGTCTCCTCCTTTCACCCAACGATGGACGTACGTGCCCCATTCACTCCCGCACTCGGTCTCAAAATCGCTTCCAAAGCCTACCCTCATTTCGAGAGTACTGATAGTCTTTACCTCCGCGAAGGCGACGAACGAAACCGGCTTCTCCTCCTTACGACACGTCATGACTCATGCTGTTCTCCCGCCGAGTGAATGTCATAACGAGCCCTACACCCGCATCGCTAATAGATTGCCTCCCTGTCGCGAGGTCATTCTCTTCGGCAGCAAGGCCTACCAGAATGTACTCAAGTCCATCGATTGCAAGATTGAGCGCGAGGATTCCAATGTCGACCACTACAGAGATGTGCTTGAGCATTGTGGGGAGGCCATCGAGGGAGAGGACACCGATATCACTGAACATCGAGAGCACTATAAGCGCAAGCTGGTGAAGGCAGAGAAGTCGATACCAACCCTGAACGAATTTAACGATAAGACAACCAGATTCTGGAGCACAGAAACCCTGCGCATCCTGGTACACATCATCCATGCCCCTCCGATTTCCGTCGGTACTGACGACAAACCCTTCACGGAGGACTGGGCTCTCATTGAGCTGGACGACAAGAAGATCGGCTGGAAGGACGTCAAGGGCAATGTAATTCAGCTCGGTGCATTTCCATCTATCTCATTAAGGTCGTCTAGTTCAACTATTATATATCCAGGAACCAGAATTGCGCTCCCTGATTTTGTGTGGAAGATATACTCTCAAGTCAAGTCCTGCACTTTCAATTATTCTCCTGGCGGCCTCCTGCAGCTTCAAGGCGTTGTCGAGGAAGACGAGCTGCGCCACCCAACCATGCTCGACGCGGACGGTGAACCGTGTCTCATCGTCGTTATGAACGGCAACATCACTGGTGAGACCATCGGTCGCGCAACCAGTATCGAATCCTTCGTCCGGGAATACGATGGCGACGACATTCGCTCGACGTTCATGGCGATAGCCATCCATACAGCCAAGAGGATGGCGCTTTCTCCGCCCCTGGGGATTTCGGGTCTGTTATCGCTGATGCCAATAATCGCATCGTCGCCATCCTCATCGGCGGTGCCGGCAAGAGAGACTTTACCGACGTTACCTATGCGACGCCATACTACTGGGTTGAGGAGCAAATCAAGAAGGCCTTCCCCGATTCCTACCTCTATCCGGCCACTGCTGCCTAGGTCGCGACATTGTTACACGACGACACTGGGGACGCTTGCGAGGCGGTCTCTTTCCTTTTCATCTTTGGTACATCCTTGTAAATATTGTGGCACTTACAATACTCTTTCAGCTACGTGGTCTGACCTCGGCATATCCGAGTTTCGTTTCCAATGCGAGTGCAATACGGTGCACTCCCCAATTCGTAGCTGGTGGTAACACCGTGATGCCTCTGACAGCATGAAAGAAAATAGAGGAAACCGCGGAAGAGCGGAAGAGCGGAGATTGGGAACTAGGAGGTTACGAAGAAAGCTGCGAAAAGATGAGCGACGATTAGGCTGTGCGTCGCAATGATTTCCGGCTAATATCGAGCCATAGATCTTCCACGATGCATGACCAAACTAGAAGGAAAAATTCTACAAGTGACCGATGATAGACTGGGTGAACGCGCATGCCTCCCGACCCCTGGAAATGCATCTTCAGGGACCCGTCAAGTTGATGGGATCTCGTTCGTAGGGGCTGTATTATGCCCCAGGCGACCACATTTACGTTCATAGCTGTGGGTTGTACCCCGTTTTACTGGCGCTGTTCAGGTCACACTAAGCAATGCCGCATAGATCGCGATTGCAATATGAGGAGGACGTGCTTACCGGGTGTCCAGTATCTCTGAGGTGCTCGGATGCTGGCCTACACGGGTTCCGATGACAGAGTACTGCTGGCGACTTTGTTCGTGAATTCGATTCAGGATATTCAAGCTTTGGAGCCACGACAGTCTGCTCCGACGCAGCATACTCAGTCCCTGAGACTCAGCACTGTACAGTGGAGAGCGCTGGTTTTCCAATAGTCACTGCTTAACCTGTAGGGTAATCTCAATTTCAATCGCTCGGAACCCTTGCTAAATTCCTTACTATTAGGCTGGACGCAGGATTGTGATTCTCTTTTAGGATCGTGCTTACGTTGAAATTTCGGAGGGTGCCCGATGTTCTAGCACGAAATTCGAGCTGGGGCCGCAGGCAGCTTCTGGAATATCGCCATAGGTATCCGCTCACATGCCAGAATTGATCAAAGGACAGTACACGGCGGTCTGGTGACACGAATTCGAAGAACTAGTTTCGTGGAGGTTAAGTACTAGGAAGGGGATCAACTCATTGAGCACAATGAGGAAGATTCGGTTCCTCTGGAGCAAGCCAGGACGTGTCCTTGTATTGCTCTCGAGGTCGCGGTCTTGACATCCACTAGCTTTAGCCTTTCGGTAGAGAATTCGAAACTTCAGACTCAATTCCCATCTCACATCCTATCCGCTCGGGACCGCCCCCGGAATCTACACACACGGAGCTTGGAGGAGACTCGGAGAGCATAGTATATCATGGAAACCGTTCCTGTGCGGCGGGGTTCTCGCGATGCTTATGGGAGATGGTATTCTAGCGGGTTTCAGTGCAGAAATGGAACAGTTTTCGCATGGAAGATTGGACGGTGTAATACCTCTTATACACTAAAAGGTACAGCCCAAGACAGATGCAAAATACCTAAAGATAAAAGATAAACCCAAACACCTAATGAAATAGATACTAGGTGGTCAACATGAGGAATGAGTGGCTTTGAGTCTACACCATCAAGTTAAGAGCAGGCCATGCAAGTTGCGAGTGTCACATGTCACTTGTGGCATAGCTGGTGTGCCACACTAGTACGGCTCGAAGTAGAAAAAAATAAGATGGCACTTTCTTGCGTCTCCTCCCCCACGTCCTACCCACCCTTCCCCCGATAGGATATTCCAAGTAGCACGTGAAACGTGAGTCGATTCGTCGTCGATCCCGGCGGCAAACAAGCTCGCAAACAATTCCCACAGTTATTAACGTCAGGCATTGAAATTTGAGTGCTCTAGATCTGTCCTTGCAGTTTCTCTTGAAAATGGGCTTATTGCCCTTGGCCACCTCCTGCAAGTTGCTCAGTCGATGGTCTATACGCCCTTTCCGCTCCTTGCGACCGTTCCATGTCTATTCCCCCAAATTTGCAGTCGCCGATCCTATCGTTGGATACAAATCAAAGGCCGATGAACATGTCCTCAATTCTCCCTCGGAACTCGCCAGGAAGATTTCCGCAAAGGTCCTTCCCAATCTGCCCCGACCAGACGTGCAAAAGGTCCTCATCGTCGGCAGCGGTGGTCTCAGTATTGGCCAGGCCGGTGAATTCGACTACTCTGGTTCTCAAGCGCTAAAGGCACTGCGAGAGGAAGGCGTCGACGCCGTCCTCATCAATCCGAACATTGCGACATGGCAGACCTCTCACGAGCTGGCTTCCGAAGTCTATTTTCTCCCCATCACCGCGGATTATGTCGCATACGTCTTGGAAAAGGAACGGCCTGACGGGATTTTACTTACTTTCGGTGGCCAGAGTGCTCTCAACGTCGGTATTCAGCTGGACAAAATGGGTGTACTGGAACGGCTCGGTGTGCAAGTGCTCGGGACGCCGATTCGTACTTTGGAGGTCTCCGAGGACCGCGATCTATTCGTCCAGGCTTTAAAAGGTGAGTAAAGGACCCCATCCTCCACGCAAACACACTCTGACCTGTGACAGAAATCGACATTCCGGTGGCGCAGTCGACTGCAGTGTCTTCGGTCAAGGACGCTCTCGCGGCTGCTGAAAAGATCGGCTACCCGGTCATCCTGCGGTCTGCATACGCGCTTGGCGGTCTCGGATCTGGATTCGCAAACGACGCCGACGAGCTTCGGGATCTGGCGGCCAAGAGTCTGAGTCTGAGTCCTCAGGCGCTGATCGAGCGCAGCATGAAAGGCTGGAAGGAACTGGAATACGAGGTCGTTCGGGACGCTGCCGATGTAAGTGTCCAACGACCGTGCAAGCGATGAAGACTGACGACGCGCGCAGAACACGATCATTTGCTGCAACATGGAAAATTTTGACCCGCTCGGTATCCACACTGGCGAATCGATCGTCGTCGCGCCGTCCCAGACGCTGCCCGACGAAGAGTACCACATGTTGCGGACGGCGGCTCTAAAGGTTATCCGGCATCTTGGCGTCGTGGGCGAGTGCAACATCCAATACGCGCTCAGTCCGTTCTCGAAAGAATACTGCGTGATCGAGGTCAACGCTCGATTAAGTCGATCAAGGTGCGCGATCCGCATGCTAATCATTTTCGTGCACCGACCCGACGGTTAGTGCGCTGGCATCGAAAGCGACGGGTTACCCGCTCGCGTACACGGCGGCCAAGATCGCGCTGGGGCACACACTGCCGGAGCTGCCGAACGCGGTGACGAAGACGACGACGGCGTGCTTCGAGCCATCGCTCGACTACATCGTGACGAAGATACCAAAGTGGGACCTCGCCAAGTTCTCGTCGCAGGTGGACCGGCACATCGGGTCGTCGATGAAGTCGGTCGGCGAAGTCATGGCTATCGGGCGGACATGGGAGGAGAGTCTGCAGAAGGCGATCCGGCAGGTGGACCCGGGGTACAAGGGCTTTGAAGCGTATGTGAAGCCGGAGGATTTAGATGATGCGCTGACGAACCCGACGGATACGCGCTTGTTTGCGATCGCGTACGCGATGTACCACAAGAATTACACGGTTGACCAGCTTCATGATTTGACGAAGATCGATAAGGTAATGTAGTACTGTGTCGACTTTCTCCCTGATAAATTTATTGATCCGTCTTCCACAGTGGTTCTTGTACAAGATCGATAACATCGTTCAGACCGTCTACGCACTCAAGACCACCGGATCAATTGAGAACTTGGACAAGGAAATCATCTCTCGTGCCAAGAAGCAGGGTTTCTCTGACTCGCACATCGCCGACCTCGTCTCCTCATCGGAAGACGCCATCCGCGCGCACCGCAAGTCTCTCGGCGTCACGCCCTTTGTCAAGCGGATCGACACGCTCGCGGCCGAGTACCCCGCGCACACCAACTACCTGTACACTACGTACAACGCGTCGGAGCACGACATCGAGTTCGACGAACACGGGACAATGGTGCTTGGCAGCGGTGTGTACCGTATTGGCAGCAGCGTCGAGTTCGACTGGTGCGCTGTCACTTGCGCGAGGCAGCTCCGGCAGATGGGGAACAAGACGATCATGGTGAATTATAACCCGGAGACTGTGTCTACTGACTTTGATGAGGCGGACAGGTTGTACTTTGAGGAGCTCAGTTTCGAGCGTGTCATGGATATCTATGAGCTCGAGGGAGCTAGTGGTGTCGTTGTCAGTGTGGGAGGTCAGCCAATGGTGTTTATGTGGTTTATGTGCAAGGCAGATTAACAGAGGTGGCTATAGGTCAATTACCGCAGAACATCGCGCTCCGGTTGAAGAACAGCAGTGTCAATGTCCTTGGTACGGATCCTCAGAAGATCGACTCTGCTGAAGATCGGCACAAATTCTCGTCCATCCTGGACAGTATCGGTGTCGACCAGCCCGAGTGGACTGAAGTCACTACGGTCGATGCCGCCAAAGAATTTGCGCGGAAAGTCGGGTAAGAGTCATGTTCCGCCACAGGTCTCGGAGTTTCACTCAAGATGTTTCTTTCAGATACCCTGTTCTCATCCGTCCTTCGTACGTACTCTCCGGTGCTGCCATGAATGTTGTCTACGAAGAGTCTACCCTCGACCACCACCTGTCGGCTGCCGCTTCCGTGTCTCCTTTGCACCCAGTAGTCATTACCAAGTTCATCGACAATGCGCAGGAAATCGATGTTGACGCTGTCGCGCATAAAGGTCGCCTACTCGTCCACGCAGTCTCCGAGCACGTCGAGAACGCTGGTGTTCACTCTGGCGATGCCACCCTTGTTCTCCCCCCGTTCAGCTTGACTGCCTCCGAAATGGCTCGCTTGAAGGAGATTGCGCAGAAGGTTGCCACGGCGTTCGAGATTTCGGGACCGTTCAATATGCAGATTATCCGCAAGGACTCTGAAGTCGAAGGTGAAGAAGCGCAGTTTAAGGTCATCGAATGCAACCTCCGGGCTTCGCGATCGTTCCCCTTCGTGTCCAAGGTTCTTGGTCAGAACTTTGTCGAGATTGCCACTGCTGCCATTGCCGACCAGAACGTTCCGGAGCCGGTGGATTTGATGGCCCAGCCGCGCGACTACGTTTGTATCAAAGTGCCCCAGTTTTCGTGGACTCGTCTGCCTGGTGCTGACCCCTTCCTGGGATGTGGTACGTTCTGTGAACATTGTGCCATTGTAACCTTGTCTCACGTCTTGCACAGAGATGGCTAGTACCGGTGAAGTTGCGAGCTTCGGCAAGGACATCCATGAGGCGTACTGGGCTGCTCTAATTAGCACGACCGGTTTCAAGGTTCCTTCCCCCCAGTCCGGTATACTCATTGGCGGTGATGTTTCTCAGCCCGAAATGAGGTATGTGGCTGAGGGTCTGCAGGACTTGGGCTTCAAACTGTACTGCTCGTCTCGGGAGGTGGAGGAATTCTTCGGTGACCTGCCTTATGTCTCGGTGAAGCGGATCTTCTTCCCTACCAAGGACAAGCGCAAGCTACGGGAGGTCTTTGACGAATACGATATCCACTGTGTCATTAATCTGGCCAAGTCGCGGGCAACTAGTGCTACTGATGAGGACTACGTCGCTAGACGGTATGTGGTCGGGGTTCAGTCCGATTTCGTGTCGTGCTGAATGGTCTCCTAGGAATGCTGTTGATTTTGGCTTGCCATTGATCAACAATGCGCGATGCGCCAAGCTCTTTGTGGAGAGCTTGGGTAAGAAAATACCACAGGGTGGTCTCCGACCGTATAGAGAGGGCCGGATACCCTCGGAGGTTCGTTCGTGGCGGGAGTTTGTGGGTAAAAAGGCATGATCTTGTACAAATATCTAGAAGTTGGACCTGGAAATCATCCTCGGCCCTCTAAAACATCAAAATTATTGTATAAAGTATAATATAACTGCTGACTATTAATGTCATCGCGGAAGAAGATCATCTGCCGTGCAGAGTTCGGACTCCCTAAGCGGAAGTACTAGAAGGGAACGCGACAAGTCATGGTTCTTGCACTCCCGATCGAACGCAAACTTTTCTTTGAGTGACGGGTCAAGCTGACCGGTCACAGCGTCGGCCACGAGACTGCCAATGACCGGAAGGAACTGTATCATACTAATGTGAGTCAAGTACAATACATTCGATCGAAGTAACTGTCGTCCACCTTATAGGCGTGACCGCTCCCTCCTGTTGCGAACATTAGGCCGTCGTCACCAGGATAATGTCCTATGACCCAATCCTCGTCAGGAGTGTCGGAATACCTGACGTCACAGAGCGATCGCTTCGTAAGTGTGATGGACATCAAGAGGAGTCAAAGATATCTTACCAGCAAAGCCGTGTCCCGCTGAAGGGCATTTCCGCGAGTTCCGGATATATGGCCCGTAAATGCTCACGGAGAGTCTTCAACATGGGCTTCGGTATCTTCAGCCCATCGGTGCCATGAGATGTAATAGTCCGAGGCACCGATACAGGTCTTCTTGATTGATATATTGCATCAAAATTGGTGTACCCCCCGACATGCATGGCCATTTTAATGATGTTGTCTTCGTTGGGCTGGCCCGCTCGGAGTCAATAGTTGCATGAGAAGATCAAAATCTAGCAATTACGGACTGGGAACATGTAGAATCCCGATTTGAAGTCTAATACGACCGGACAATTCCTATATTCATCCGCCTCTGCAGGTGTTAACTTGATCATCGCTACGCTCTGTCTGGTCGAATGTCAATTTCTTGATGCTGATTTGAAGTTGTAGATCGTACCCTGTCGCGAGACATTTCTCACCAAAATCTAGTTCAGGAAATATCGAAGTTGTCCAAGATCCGGTCGCGACTATGACCAAGTCCGCCCGTACGACGGTTCCATCAGTGAATTCGGCTCCTATTGTTTTTTCACTTTCCTTTAGGAGCTTCTTTGCGGTTTTTCCAGGTAAAATCCGAGCCCCCAAAGCCGCAATCTTGGAAATCATGAGAGAAGTACCCTTCGCGGCATCTGCCCAACCGCCGTCATAGTTTAGGTACCCTGAAGAAGTCTCGCTATAGGCTATTGCGATATCCTGAGTAAATATCGCTCGCAGGCTAGGAGCATCTCGGAAGCTGGTGGTGCGAGCCCCCATGCTGACATCGTTTGCATACGCTTGGTCGATATAGGAACTGTCACCTGTGCCCAACACTAGTACACCGGATCTTGGAGAACATAGGCCCTGTGAGCGAGGTCACGCGATTGAGCGCATTTTACGTGACTCACTCATGATAGACATTATCCCACTCGCTGGTATCCCTCCAAGCCGCGATGGCCTCTCGGGCCAATCGCGAATAAAAAGGATCCGAATACGAGCTGCGCACGACTTCGAAAATGATTCGGGCATTTGTCCCATGATGTCTGTGCTGCGGACTCACTTCTGTTATAGTCCGTACTAGCGGCATCGAGGGCAGGCAGGACTTCGGACCGATCGGCGATAGTGATTGAAGTAAATCCCCGCTTTAGTAGGTGATATGCAGTAGACGATCCAAAACACCCGGCCCCTAAAATCAAGATGTCGCTGTTTTTGTCGACCATGTTGGATTGCTGCATGAGCGAAAGGTCAATGTGACTTACAGTCACTTTAAACAAGCCTGATATGGTCTTAAGTCGGAAAATCCTAATTCCAGGGCAAAATGATAAGTCAAGTCTCGGGTACCTAAACGTCATGAAGAACCGGCTTACGACCATTCAACTAGTTTAAGTAATTAAAGATTAAGTTCATCAGTCTCGATGCCGTCAGTGACTTCGACGCTTTCCTGATGCTTCTTGACATGTTGACGCGGCAGACAAGGGTAACTATGCGATTGGCTGTTCACATGTTTGCCAAAAGCACTCGAAAAGCACCGACAAGCTTGAAGGAAAGATGCCAGATATATATAGGAGGTTAGTTACTCTAATTATCATATATCAAATCCTCCCGACTATTTTCTTAGCATATCACTCTACAAAATGCCTGAGCGCGCAGCCTGATTGGTGGTTAATGACCGGGCTTTGTATGTTACACTGCTTGCAACAGGATCGACACGCCTGCGGCAGACTTACATGACCGTATTCACAGGTAGACGATTAAGAGAGGTACGTGCACCCTTCACGAAGAGTAATGACCTTCTTTGCCATGTGGTGAATCTCCGGTGATCACAGGGACTTACATAAACAGCCTGGGAGGCGGAAGTCTTCAAGCACACCGCTACTGGTCGAACACAGAACATGGAGAAAACCTTTTACTACAGGCTTGGACCAACATTCGGTCGGAAGAATACCCACCGGTGGGTAGAACATTTTCCTAGTACGCTTGCCGGTCGCTGGACATGCTAGGGCAATTACATCTAAATTTACGAGTTTTCTCTCGCTGAGCGTAAATTGAGAGATACAACACATTCTCTGGTTCCTTTGTATGTTCGGCTCTCGCTGTAAGTGTATTTCGCTTAGGCTCCAATGTACTAACCATGTTCTGTAACCAGACAGTGGTCCTTGCCCAGTGGTTTTAGCGAGACCAAAGGAAGTGAGAGAATACTTCTTGGCTTTGTAACCACCGTCCCGAGGTCCTTTTGTTCTCAGGGGAAAGGCACTGTACTCGTTCCAAGCATGTCCAGTCGTCACACACGCTAAGAAAATATTATCCTACCGAAGAGATGTTAAGTCCATGTTTGGAGACCAAACATCCGAGTCGGTTCATGCCCGCAGTGACAACCGCTGACTAGTAAATTTAGCAATCGACTCGTCCACGTTGGCTGCAGGTTAAGGTGCCATATATTCCCAAGGCAGAATGAAGTGGGCGCTCGCTTATGCCGGCACCATGAGATCGGACAACTTCGGATACAATTCATCTTCCCATCTTGCATGATGCAGGACCTCCGTACCTCGATACGAGCTCAATCACGACTAAGAAGTTATCAAAGATATCGATAGCATGCTAGCAATCGTACAACCATGAAGCAGACTCTGATACATGTTCTATGATCATCTTAGGTACGCAACGAACGGTTCTAATTGTGTGAATATACATTGAAGATACAGTCGAAGTCCCATGATAAACCAAATAACTTATTGGAAGAGGTCCACAACAACCTTGTGCATCTGGCCGTCGCGGATAGCCTGTGACGAGGTCATTAGCACCCGACATCAGAAAAGAGCCTGATTGAGTTTCACCTCATATATCAGGGAGACATTCTGACCAACAGTGACATCCTCGACACCGGCACCCTTCTCAAAGAGATGCAGGTTCTCCGAGCCCTGCATCCGGATACCCAGCGTCTTCCTGACAAATTCATACATAGCTCTTGTTCGGCTCAAGTAAGGACTCGCAGGAGTGTCTCCTCGAGCGCCTGACAAGTACTCCTGGCGGAGCTGCTCGAGTAATCCTGTGGACCGCTTAGCCAAGTTGTCACGGAAAGCAGGGATGGCGCTGAGAGCAGCTGGAGCTGCCGACGACAGGAAATCAAATATCACAGTCGTCGTCTGAGCAGCCACCGATTGCATCCTCGGCACGGCATCCATAGAACTCGTATTATCCAAAGCATCAACGACAACTTCCGTGAGCTGAAGTGAGAGCTCGTCCCTCGACGCGCTGGCCAGGCATGAACCGAAGACGCTGGACAGTTCATCGCGAATGATCTCGATGATGCCTTCTTTGAACTCAGCCTGCATGGCACGGAGATCAAGAGCTACAAATCAAATTAAAATAAAACAAATAAGCCGATGTTCTATGATTTCGGATATTCGAACACAACATGCCTTGGCAAAGAGCATACAAATATGATGAAATCAGCATGGACAACACCTCGAGCGAAGTGATGGTGGCGCGCGCCGAAATCAAGGCCAACGAGCTGCGCAAATGGGCCGATCAGCCCGTGTCCGGCAAACAAGGTTACACCGAAACTCACTTTACAGCCTGGTTGTGCATTTCGGCACTTTGGACGTGCGTAGACACAGGGTTAGCCAGATACCCAAGCTCACCAACATACGCTGCAGTTGCGATGTCGATGCCTTTCGCGTGGTAATTCAAGCTCGGGTCCGTCGCGGCCAAGTTTGGCGGCAAACCCCGGTTCATGGCAGGGTTAATAAGCTCGGTCGACTGCGCGAAGAGAAGTTTTCCAACGTGGTGGAGCGCGAGGCGGGTCTTCTCCATCGCGTTTGAGACTGCCATGGCCTGGAAGTTGCCACCGTGATGTACAGCGCCAGTGTTGCCGTCAATCAGAGGATTATCCGTGGCTGTCGGAGTTGAATTAAGCATCGCTCATTCAATGGCCATTAAACGCAACACTTACTTGAGTTACACTCCAGTGTAACTGTCTCGAGAGCGGAAAGGATATCCTCAATCTGGGGGCCTAGGAACTGGGGCGCAGTCCGTAACGGATACCGGTCCTGCCGGAGACGACCTTTATCTTCGGAGATAGTCACCTCTTCTTCAGCGCTGAGAGCGAATTTGCTACCTTCCAGAAGATCGTGGATCATACGAGCGGACTCGACTTGGCCCGGGTGAGGACGCGCCACATCGTGGATGAACGAATCGAAGGAGCCTCGGGTTCCTGCAAGAGCTTCCACGCCCATCGCGGTGCAGACTTGAGCCAAAAGCACAAGGTGGGCTGCTTCACTCAAGGCAAGGGCGCCGACTGATGCGGAGAAAGCGGTGCCATTAAGGATACCCAGGTGTTCTTTAGACTGAAGAACGATGGGCTCAATATTGTGCGCTGCGAGAGCCTCGCGCGAAGATACGACGGTTCTCGGGCCGGACGACCGGAGACCGTCAAAGACACGGATAGAGGGGTTGCCGATAAGTGTACCGGCGATGTATGAAAGCGGGGAAAGGTCTGCAAGAACCTGTCAGCTCCAACGACAGTGCATCATGAAATAGTGGTTCACCTCCAGAAGCCGAAATACTACCCCGGAGTGGAACGAGGGGGACTATGTCTTCACGAAGAAGGTCGACCATCCTCTCAATAAGCTCCCAGCGTACGCCCGAGTGTCCTCGGACGAGAGAGTTAATCCGAATTAGTATCGCACCTCGGACCCAAGCCTCAGGCATGCTGGTCGTTGTGAGAGGGTCCGACAAAGGTAACGCAGAGAGTGCGTTCATCGACGATGGGAGTACCCCAGACTGCTGGTGCTGGAGGAGGGCGCTTCCGAGTGCCAGTGTATCGTTTGTTCTCGTATCCGCTTGATCTACACTCAGATTGTGTTCATATTTCTCCAACAGATAGACTTACCACTACCACCAAAACCTGTGCTAACGCCATAGACACTGGTGGAGTTGTTGACCTTTTCCACGATGACGTTCCGGCTTTTCGCGACGCACTCTTGGACAGCAGGACTGTAATCAAGCGTGACGGGTGCATGATATCTTGCTGATGCAACAACAGCCGGAATGGACAATGAGTGACCGTTCAATTGAACTGCCTTGCCATTCCTATCACGAATGTGTTATTAGGGAGAAGCGGCTGACACTAGCATCGGATAGTACTTACCGGTAGTATTCGAACTCGTAGAATGCATGAATGAACTTCGGCAAGAGGCCCGAGCCCTTTGCTGGAAGCATCCGTCCGTTAGCGTGGTCATTCGTCGAGTGACCGTTCGAGTGTTGACCTGCGCCATTAGCGTCCTTGTGAATGGATGAGGGAGAAATCATGGATGAGTGTTCAGGGGATAGAGTGAGCATGCTGCGAAGTGGAGAGATATGAGTGCTTTGGATAAGGATAAGATGGCGGTAGCGACTGACACTGCTTGGCCCAGTATTTATACCTCTGTTGTGATCGAGACGAGGACGTAAGAGCCGCCCAAGGAGTACATCCAAAATAGGTGGATCTATCTGACGGTATAGTGGTGGCTGTCCGGATAGTTAGGAACTCCCTGCGTCGGTTCCTTGATTGCGCATAACGAAAGTTTCGGCCTGCAATACGAAACGGCCGTGGTGCAGTGACTTCATGATCAAGAATAGCACTGCCTGAATCCGCCCTAAAGGACACAAAGAACGCTATAAGATCCGGCCGAGTCTAGCCTCGAGACTGGCTTTGAGACCGAAGGGTTCCGTCTGCTTGGCTCTGTGGAATGGTTGAATCCATGGTTGGGACGGAGGAACCTAGAAAGAAGGACTTCTATCATGAGAACGAGATAACACATAACTTGCATACGTGATTTTGGGACGGTGCATAGTGTCAAATGTCACGCTCATGGTATTTTGTGCCGGCAGTAGTCTCCGGTGCGGAGACTGCTGCCCGGAGTCACAAAGAAACAAGACCTCTAATACTGTGACGTCCCCAAGAAGCGCCTTGCTGTACTAAACTAAATTACCAGATTCCAAAGTGTGTTACTCATCTGAGTCGTCTGGGAGCGGGAACTAATTATTGTACCGGAGCAGACAAATAATCATACTTTGCGATGAGACATGCATTTCTCAAAGTCAGTATGAGTACTAACTTTGTTCACAGTATTCAAGGCAAGAGCATGGTTTGAGCAGAACACATTCACCTCAGAGGGGTCGGGAACGTATTAGCTGCCAAATATGGTAATGAACTGCAGCTTATGTCCGAGCAGCAATACCACCGACAGTCACACTCATTTCCGTACTACATGGACATACTCCCATCATGTTTTGACGTCGGCGTTTGGCGTGTAGCCTAAACATTCTCTAAACGCTCATTGTATAGACTTCGGTATCGCCTTTGAGCGTCTTCTTGAGACAATCTTCCTGAGTCATTTTGGAGCTAACATTTGCTGGTTTAGGAATGTTTAGGCCGCTGTGATACCTTCGTGTCAACGTAGACATATGCCTTAACGTATACATATGCCTCAGTATCGTTGTCCCTCGACCACGGTGGGTTAGTCTAGTCATGATTTCGGACTGACCCGAGCGTTTTGATATCAGATATATTATTCTCATCGCATACTCCGGAGTGTGCAACACTGCGCTGATGGATTTGTTATCGACAGCCCGAAGAGAGTCCATCTGTCCATCAATCGGCTCGTCATCTCATTGTTCTGCATACCATATATCGCTGCGAAAACCGTCGTCACGATCAACGTCGTGCAGAGTTTTTGAAGGCCATAGGTCTATCTTCTACCAGCGATCCCGTAAAACAGATGCAGCGTCCCTAAGACCCAGGCTCCCTCGGTGACTGTTGTAATACAGGCTCTCAAGCACTCTCTAAAGCACTCACACGCTACCTCCATGCCTGATGAGTGCTTCCAGTCTCTCAGTCCATGTTGCTCACCCCACCCGATGTCCGTAGTATCAAGAAGTTCAAACTAAGTTGCTGTTGTAACCTGGCTTCTCACCTTAGGGTTGTACGCAACTTACTTTGACATATCCACCGTCTCTCCGATCAATCGAGCGTCGGCGGTTCAGCGTTGCGATTTGCACGATAGCCAGTGTCTTATCTCATTATTCAACGGAAGACAGGGACCCCTCCGTGTTCTTCTCAGAAGCCAACCTCACAACCAACAAGAGGCAATGTGGGGCCATTTTAGAGTATCTGTCTATCAGAGAATTTGCCCATAGTGTCCTTCGGCTTCCCGAGATCACTCCGAAAGGTCTCCTAGTGCCAGTGACAGGTTCTCTGAGCCTCCTCTACGGCACCTACCTTGAAGATTTCATATCGGTCACTTGTCATGTCATCGGAGAACTTCTCGACGTCTCCATCTATCATTCCGCCAGTGTTTACTATCCCTCAGAGAAGGGTCTTTGCTCAATGCTCAACTACTTTGTGCAGATTTCGGCAGAAGCTCAAAATACTTTCACCCATCGATGGGTGGCCAGGAATAACCTGAATAGGGAAGTACTTGGGCCTTTCCGCGTCGGTGACTTCGCATACCAGTATAGGTGCTCGAAAGATATGCTATCAGTGGATACTTGACTTCCATGTCTGCATGAAGCCAGTACACTGGATATGCTTTTCGCATTTATCCTCAGATTATCCACCCATACCGTCAAGTTATGGAGGCTACTTGGAAAATCCACCGAGAAAGCATAACACGCTCGGCTCGTACGTCTCATTGATCAGTCGTAAGTCAGCTGATGTCAGTTAAACGGTCAAATTGAGGGCCCCCTATAATGCCTATAAATATCAAGGGTCAATCCGGACACAAATGAGGCCCCACGCAGCGGGAGGCCGGAAGTAATCCAGACATCCAAAGGGCAAAATTGAACCTGATCGGAGTAATAGTCCGGTCGCCAGTCCCGACATCGTTGACGCTCTCTGACAAACACCTCGGACCTATTAAGCTCCGTATGGTCTTCGAGAGATGATTACGAGAGAATAGCGCTCGAGACAACCTTTCACGGCATTTCCTGACTGCGGCGGCCTGCAGAGCGCGGAAAAGAACACTCAGATTTGAGGCAATTTTTGCAGGCCGGGGACATAATCCGGACAAAGTGGCCTTTCTTGTTCGGGCATCAAAATCTAAACTTTGGAAACAGCGTTTATCGGAAGTATCGAGGGTTCTCGTATTTATCACATATCGAAGGCTCTGCTTGAGCTTTTACAGACGCAAGCCGGGCCATGAGTAAGGCTCATGCTCGCTGAAAATAGGACTCGAGATAGTTCGGGTCACGGACAGCGTTACGCGCTCTATGGCTGGATACGACGTGATCAATGACAATAGCACCCCGATATCGGAGGCGCCCATGCATTGAGTGGGACGAAGACGAAGATTCGTCTATTCAGTACACAGAACTCGAAACCCGGTCCTATGCACATGCGCTGTGCCCGTTACATTCTGTACCTGCTATCCGCTGTATTTGCAACTGATCTTGCATCTTCCCCCACCACACACTACGTTACCTCTCGTTCGCCGTGTTTGTCTCTGCATTCCAGAGTCCGCTGTCGGTGAGAGCTCCTGTCTATTTCCACCTCGCCGATCCAAACAATAAGCTCTGATTTCATTTCACTCAGACTTCCTCAACCCACACTGTACTGACAGGGATTCCAAATATGCAAGACGACAGCCAGAGAAGATGAAGGAACGATTCTCCAGAGACGCAGCTTCTCAGAAAGCGGACGCTCAACAGCTCCGACGCCAATCGCTCAGGGTCCTGAGTACAAGGGGGTAATTGCGCTACGCATGCACCCTGAGGTCTGGCCCTAGACCGGAACACAACATAGCGGGTATCCGCCGTGTAAACAAGCTCAGTAGAAATTTAGCACGAATCGCTTCTTTCAGGGTATAGTTACAATTGCGATACAACGTTGACTGACGTCTCATCTACGACTGGTTCCGAAACAAAGGCAACTGAACTATCGAAGGGTGCCAGTGTGTCCTAGAATCCGTTACGCGGTCGACGTTGACAACGACATGGAACGGAATAAAGACTACCTGTCATGCAAACAGACACTTAGCAAGGCCTTTGAGCTATAATCCATCGTATATTGAACTTTGTGCAACCGTTGAGAAATAACGCAATCCATACTATCGGGTGTTTCGAGTGGATTCTACGAGGCGGCGATTGCACCGCAGGATCCGGGTTAACTTCAACTTCAATGACTTGCGGTTCCGCAAATAATTCCACTTGGCACACCGAGACGATACACTGCATAGGCTAGTTCAAGTTATCGCTAATAGAGTGCCTGTTCAGCAGGAGTAGATTCCCTGGTACGACTGTTCAAGGTGCTCAACTGTGACACACTAATTGAACCTAGAACAGCTCTGCGCAGTTGTAAGGTAAGTAACGTAAGCTGCACATAACATGTTAAATCCCCATCATATATAATAGGATAGACTCCGTGAACACACGTGCATTAGGATTCGGACGGGCACATACCCGCCTTTTGGCTCATCGTGCTATCTAGTTTACTATCTTATCAATGACCGACTTACCGGCTCAGATCATATAGCCCATATCCCTAGAGCAAGTGGACGAACCTGATAGTCTCCGCGTACGACCAAGACCATCGACATCTCTTGAGGCTGAACGGCAGGGTGAGCCATATAGGTAACAAGGTGGAGATTCAAGCTCGCAGGACAAGACCGACCAAGTATCGAAGATCACACCGTAACTTTCTGCGTCATTGTATGAGGATAGAGCCTCCAGGAAAGCCGACAGATGAAGAAACACCAGAAATGGCAGTATGACGATGATCACTCCGATCTAGACTACCGCGATTGACAAAGAAGAGACGAAACCATGGAGCAAGCGGAACAACAAGAAGGCCAGAGTCACCAAGAACACCGTTAGGCATTAGCCATACTATGCCGAGGCGCTAGAATTGGGATGGAAACTACCGAGGACACAGCCGTGGTATTTCCGTAAGAGCGTGTTTTGGAGTCGGCGACATCGCCTGAAGCTCGTCTCTACCATCGGAGACGTCGAGACCAAGCTCTCGCTCGTTACGGTGCTCAACGAGCACGACTTTTTTCTGTGAGAGCGCACAGGGTGATCGCCATTGAGCTACAGAGTCCGTATCTACAAGAGATACCGTTGGATCAGAGCCTTACTGTATTTCCAGAATCCTCGATGTCAGAATGCTTAGCTTCGTGGAGCGACAGTACCCGGGTCTCATCGATGAACACAGAGAGGAGCTATCAGCGGGAGAAGTATTGTTGTGAAGCGCTGGTATGCAGGCAGGCGAATATGATGAGTTGTCGAGTTAGGAGAGGGCGGATACGGGGACTCGTATTCGTGATATGCTGTAAAGGAACGACTGTGATGCGAGTAGATTCCGAAATCGGAGACCAAAAACTTTGAGTGAGATGGCCCTGAGTGCATAGACAGAGAACCACCATGCTGATGCTGAGAACATCTAAAGTAAGTGCAAGTCGTAGCAATTCCAAATAGCACATAGACCTCAGCTTGTGAGAGCTATTCATTGAACGTGGGACCATATGGAATCTCTATGGGCATATCGAATGCCATATCATCGGGCTCGCTGGGTTCCAGTGCGTCACGAGGAGGGGGCGACGTGAGGAACTGAGAGTCCTGATTATCGTACCGTGTGATGATCTTTTTCATGCTTCACAATAGAATCCAAAGCAGCAGAATGGTGCGGGCTTAATATGAGAGCGTTCGTAAGGAGTCAAGGAGCCGTTTCAGGTGTGAAATTGCTACGAGCGGCAGGAGAATCAGGAGACGAGAAGACAACATAACCTTCTGCTGCTTGTTCCAGCCAAAAATCGTTCGGCCATAGTGCGTCGCTTTGATGGACCAGATTGTTCTGATTAACAATGGCTTCTGTAACTGGTTCCTTTCGTAAGTGTGCTCGCTGACAGATCTCCATTTTGGCGTAAGGGGATAGTAGCATCGACAAGACATAGCGACTCTCCGAAAGGTCAGTGCCATAAACATGACAAAGAGAATTTGAAGACAACAGCAGAGGGCGGCAACTTAAGTTGGAGATAAGGAGTGGAACAGCATACTGACATGTGTTGTACAAGTCCAAAAACTGCATCCGCAGATGTCGATGAATACTCAAAACAGCGATGTTGTCGACAGTACTATCATAGTCACACTAAGGGTGGAAACATATTACGTCAGATATTACTCGATTTTCACTGAACGCTCTCTCATTCAACGAGTCCGGTCTCGACTTGAACCTGTAGTGTTATTACTATGGTACATATTCTTTTCGGTGCACCCAGGCTGAATAACGCTGATCGTTATTTCAATGTAGGGGAATGCTAAAAAGACGCGAAAGTTTGCTCAAGTGAAGAGGCTCTTGAACCCCAATGACATTAGACTGTGAGTTGAAACATGGATTTGGTTCGGTGAAGGTTGGTTCTAATCTCATGTTTCGGTTGGAAGGAAGGAGAACCAGCTGAAGCAAAAGCAGAAGGAGAAGGAGGAGAAAGAGAAAGCGACCCGTCGAGTGTACGTCTTCGTTCATATGCGTTACGTTCAGTTATTTACATTGTTATAGTGAACAAGTTGCTTCATCTATGTTCTTGGCCCACAACTCCGCTCTTGTACCGCCATATCGTGTGCTCATAGATACCAACTTCATCAACTTCAGTCTACAGAACAAACTGGAGCTCATAAGTGGGATGATGGATTGTCTCTATGCCAAATGTGAGCGGCTTAGTAGCATATTGCGGGAGCCCGAACCCTCAATCCATGTCTCTGAATTTTCAGGTATACCCTGTGTTACTGATTGTGTCATGGCTGAGCTAGAAAAGTTAGGTCACAGATACCGGGTTGCGCTTCGGTACGCCTAGTGACCTACATATGGGTTTGCTCCTCGCTAATGGCTATTATTTGCGAATAGTGTCGCCCGCGATCCACGTTTCGAACGCATCCCTTGCTCACATTCTGGCACTTACGCGGATGATTGTATAGTACAGCGTGTAACCGCCCACAGGTGCTACATCGTTGCAACGTGCGACCGGGAGCTCAGAAGGAGAGTACGGAAGGTTCCAGGTGTACCTCTTATGTATATTGTCCGGAGACGGTATGCTATCGAGCGATTACCCGATCAAGGCGCACCGGTGTAGGCCCCCGGGGCCCTCGGTTCATCACATCAAGAAGTCGAAGTGCTGGAGTTGGGCACATATACTGTATCAGTAGCAGGTGAGTTATCCTTTGTTTCTTAGCCAAATACATCACTGACGTTATTGTTCTAATCGTCATCAATCAAGAGGATAATGTATCATAGATCAAAGTATCCATTGCATAATTGTTCCTATACTCTGAAGGCCCAGCGCAGCTACGAGTACCTTCTCGTGTGACATCGTTTGGCGAAACTTGTTCTGTGCGACACTGCTCATATTTTCCACTTTCGGTTCCTTCGATAGGCTACAGGAATGAGAATGAGACTCCTTATCCTGGCATTTCCTATCATTTCGTCTCCTACTGGAAGCGTTTATTAATTCTTGCCTAGTCAGCTCCGCGACTCGAGCGTTAGCCTTACTTGTTCGCGTAACGCAGAAGGTTAGTACCTTCAGGTTTCATCTCTTGATCATCTGACTGAAATATCCTGTCCTGCATCTGGCGTGAGAGGACGGAGTGTATCTCATTCACTACTGTCGTGCTCCAGCATGCTTTTGAAACCAGTGCTAGGCCTGCCGACAGCACCATTTACAGTTGGCAGTATACAGCATCGTAGTAAACACCAGGACGCGGACGTTTCGCTACTGGCGCCACCAGGAAGTTCAATAGTCCTCCCCGCTTAAGGCCTGCGCGGAACCACGCTTCTCTATTCTTCAAGTCGACTCCTACAAAGTCTGTATTCGTCAGTATCAGGCGCCAGAAATCTATATCTGGTTCGACCCTGCATAATCTCCTATCTTGTTGTATTGGCGATATCGCCGCTCCTCTTGAATACTAACCCCATGCTCCCGGTCACATAGTATGACAAAGATAGTTCGGAGGCATCCTGGTCCCCGTGACATCGTCTTCTTCCTAATGCCGTACTGCTGCGATAAGGCTCTCCGTTAATCCTCAGCCTCTATCTCCAAGAGATCCTGCAAGCACCTTCGCCCTCAGCTGGTAGCCGTACAGCTGTACAGCCGCTTGAACGGGAGACGACCTCGGTGGACGACAATAACGAGCAGATTGCGGAATCGACGCATCTGCGTAACTACCCCCGTGGCGAAAAAATCGCTCCTCGATCGCTCCAACTCTGTCTTCCTCCGGAGGCCAACGGAGACAGTGAAGTCGATTAGTGGACCATGCTCGCGGTAAACTTGCTGTTGGCTGGTCTTCTCGCGCGCGCGGTTTATCTCTTGTACTATCGTCTTCTGATATCCTCCCTGAGGCACATTCCTGGTCCCTTTATCTCTCGTCTTACTCGACTGCCACTCACGTACCATGAATACAATGCTAATCGCCGCTTGTATCTTCATGATCTGCACAAGCGCTATGGACCCGCCGTGAGGATTGCACCTGACGAAGTTTCCTTTGCTACCGCAGAGGCTGCCAAACAAATCTATTCAATTGGAGGTAGTGGATATGAGAAAACTCACTTTTACGATATATTCGCCAACTTTGATGGGGTGAAGTAAGTGTTGCTGGATCACGCAACTTTTAACTGCACCATGAATAACTGTTCTATATCAGAAATATGTTCTCGACGATCTACAAAGGAGAAGTGCGTGGCGCGAATTTTGCTAAAATAAACGAAAGAACTGACGTCTTAGGATGCCATAGCACGCAGAGCGGAGGAAGAGGGTCGCTGACCGGTTCACCAAGATGTATGTGATGCAGCCACATATAATGGCTGTCGTAGAAGAACATGTCCATGCATTTGTCTCGCGGGTCGGTCAGCTGGCTGCTGCTAAAAATAGCGTTAATATCTATGTATGTTCTTGTTTCGACCAGTTATTCTTCCACTTACAACTGACGACGTGTAGATTTACCTGCATGCCTTCGCGCTCGATTGTATTACACATTATCTTTTTCATCCATACGGCACGCATTCCATTGACGGGGGGGAAGATATGAAAAAGGTCGAAGAGCTCTGCTATTACGACAGTATCAGAGGTACTTGAATCGTATGAATGTCGCGAATTATAACGCTGAAAAGCAGCTTTCGTCAGACCGTTACACAGAGGTACATTTCCCGCGCCTTCACAAGTTCTTCGACATTTGCGCTAGGCCTTTCCGAGAGCGGAGAGGCTCTCAATCTGGCTATGTCCTGAATCTTGTCCGTGAAACCTGTGCCAAATCAGACCCGGAGGAATCCACTGTTCTGTACAGGTATCAAACCATGAAGGAGGATATACCCCCTTTGGAAATCGCTTCCGAGATAATGGATCAATTGGTTGCAGGCATCGAGACAACAGGCGATGCGTTGTGTTTCCTTTTGTGGCACCTCTCGCTCCCTGAATCTGCGGCTATTCAAGAGCGCCTTCGCTCGGAACTCCAACAGAACACAGTTACAGCCATTGATGACCTCCGTTATCTAGACGCAGTCGTGCAAGAGGGTCTGCGTGTCTACGGGCCAGCACCGATGTCCTTTCCGAGGGTAGTACCGAACGAAGGACGAGTACTAGAAGGATATTTCGTTCCCGCTGGCACCGTCGTGAGTTGCCAGGCTTGGACCCTGCATCGCTTCGACACTGTCACTTTTCCTAATCCGGAAGCCTTCATTCCTGAGAGGTGGCTCCAGGAGGAGGGTCGACTGGAGAGGAACAGGCTTTTCTTTGCGTTTGGGGCCGGTGGCAGAGGGTGCATCGGGAAGAAGTAGGCTATCACTATCTTGTGTCTTGTGTACAACTGATTAGTTCGCCAGTCTTGCGACATTGGAAATGAAAGTGCTGCTGAGGGAAATATATTCCACATACAAGACGTCAGTCGCGCCCGATATGAAGGGTAGTATGGAAATATCGGATCAGATCGTAGCTTCGAGACCCAAGGATCAGATTTGTCTCTTGTCTTTCGAGGCCACCGAAGCCTAGGTGAGCAGGAGGTACGTGATGTGTTTCTGGGTTTCGTCGCTCATGTCTTTCTAACAAACAATATAGCTACATGCGTAAAGAGGGCATCAACAGGTCTAACCATGCATTTGTCTATATGTTTCTTGCAAATATTTGTAACAGTGGAACGAGTGTATGTATACATCACTGGATAAGAGGTATCTATTTGTTTCTCGCCGATGAGCTCGTGCCGATTCAAAAATACCATTGAATACGCTGAGAGTTAATAGCGCAGACTGTTTTCTACTCCTTGTGAGTTTTTCTTCCGCATACTATTTCCATTAGTTAATAACGGACGCATTGCCATGGAGGCGATGTGATGCGTACTCCCCGTTTAATTCTCTGTCCTCGTCCAAGGGTATGGTATCTTCGGAACTGATTCGTATCTTGTCCATTGGAGAAAGCGCGCTTGTCTTCTTTGTTTTCCTTTCCTGTTTGTCGCGTCGTGGGTGAGCGAGACAACGCGTATGACGTGAGACTTACAGCTTACAGAGCTCGGTCACGCGAAGATATACATACTCGTGACCGTCTATCCGTGCATCTACCATAGGTGAACCGGTGACAAGTGGCGACTTTTGCCATTATTAAGCTCGTGATCGCCGCGCAACTCCTGCTTGTCTGCCATGGTCTACACTATAGAGTACAGGCTCTCCTCTTCAAAGGATCCACATACCTTAGATCTTCTTGTCTACGGGACTCGGGTTCGTCCGTTCACGAGGATTATACGACCAATCATCAATCGTATGTTCTCAGACTTCACTCCTTTGTCAGAATTGCTTCTGATGAAGTCTCGTTTTCCAGAAAGTGCATCTGAATCGTCATATACCGGTGCGTAAGCAGCCAAGCAGACATGTTCTATCAGAGGAAGTGGATATGTGAAAACACGTTTGGCCACGTACCGATTCGCTGGCGCTAGGTCATTGTACATCTCGAGCCATCTCATATTCTAAGAATGCAATAGTAGGAACATGCTGTCATCGCTCGATGAGCACTTCGATAGGATGAAAGTTGCCGCTGACAGGCAGGGTTACAGGAGAATCGAGAATCGTGGATGGATCCTCGAAGACTCTTCGTACATTTGTCCAGATTCGGGTGCATATATGTGCATACTTTCGTCCTAAATAACGTTCACGTCGAGTTACAGCATACCACACGCGCTTCGCTACCTTTGAAGGCGTCTGCGCAAGACCATCTCACTGGCCACATATTCTGCCCCTATAGTGATCATGCGATGGGAGGTCGCGAGAAAGCGCAAATCGCTGGGTGCTCATGAAACATATCACGATACCAGCGGCCTGCATGCGGAGAATCGCCTAATTAATGGCTATGGCACACCAAGGCCCGAGGTATTCCTTTGTTGTCCGTTCGTACCTGAGGACATACAAAATTGGCTGTGTCGGACAGAAGTGAGTGCGAGCTACTGCGCATCAGCAACCTTGCGATCCCGAGGCGGAATATCCTGCTAAACTCTGCGTACAAGACATCAGTCTCTTCATACATGAAGGCTAGTTGGAGAGGTTGAACAAATCATCGGCGCTTGGCCAAAAGACTAGTTGTGTCTCATCTCCTTCCATCCAATTGAGGCATAAGTTGTGTATGCTGAATAAGTTCCATTGCGTCATTGAATGTCTGTTTCCCTATGCTACGATTGCTTCGAATGCATGTGTCTTGATACCGCGGTTCTTTTCGTGATGCTTGCTCCCTCTCGGGCGCCACTCTGTGTTGTATCACCACGAAGACGCATGCTTCAACAAAGTCTGTTTTGACAGATCAGAATAGCAGACTTTTGAAGAAAGGAAGATGAAACGCACTCCACCATCGACCAGAACTGTCTCCCCTACAATATCCTCCAGATGAGCTGAGCTTCTTTGATCATTGACATTTAACTCACCACTCATGAACCAGTTGGCGACCAGCATCAACACGACAGTACCAATATCTCTGTTTGGAGCACTCGATACGCCACAAGGAATGTTGAATCCTTCCCAGCTGCTTGCCGGAGGGCCAATCGGAATACCAAGTTCATTGACGGTCCCCGGAGAATTCATCTACCAGGTGCAGCTTATCGTCAGATCATGCTTTCGTTGAACTATTGAAAAGTCCGTACCGCTGTCTGGAAGGGACCTGGAGCGATCCCATTGACTCTGATTCCTAGTGGCAACAGCTCGTGGGCAAGGGATGCTGTCGCTTTCCCTAGCGCGGCTTTGGAGAAGTGATAAGGGAAGGAGTTGATGGCTAACGCCACGTCCTGCACGGATGTTGGTTCCAAAATGAAACCTTGCACAGTAAGCCCACCTTTGTCCAGCCTACGTTGCTAATGGTCATGATGACCTGCGGCACGAACTTCTTCGACAACAGGTTCTGTGGGCTCTTCCACTTTTCCAATAAAGGAAGGAAGGCGAAAGTCAGCCAGTAAGGGCCAAACGTATTCGTCCGGAGGGAGTTATCGAAATCGTCCTCGGACACTGCGTCGAAGTAAGCGGAGACGAAGTCCGCTGCAGTGGCACCAGATTTTGGCCGCGTCGCCGTCCCTTGCATGATACTGCAGAATGCATCTGTTGAGCGAGCTTCGTGATAGGATAGGGGTATTTACCCTGCGTTGTTAAAAAGGAGGGTAATGTGCCTCTCTTTCTTCCCGATCTCGTCAGCCAAACGCTTTGCCTCTGACTAGATCAGAGTTAGAAGCCCCATGTTCCCATCACAGCTAAGGCCTCACTTTCAATCTGATGTCACCCGCAAAACCGTATAACTGTCCCATATTGGGATTTTTCGCTGCACCATCGTTCCAGAGCTTAGCCACACTATAGTTTACATGATTTCGGTTATATTATGACTTGTTGGACGATGAGGTCGTTACACTTACTCATCCAGTTCCTCTTGTTTAGGACCAATGGCGTACACTGTCGCCCCGTTCGCCATGAGTGTAGTGCTGATCATAAGACCGATGCCCTGAACAACCCTCTTCAACGTGGCCGTCCTCTGTAATCAAGCAATAGACTCACCGTAGCGCCTCCTGTCACAACCGCCACCACTCCGCGTAGGTCGAACAGATTGCTCGCTGTGAGGTTTTGGAGTACGTTGTCAGCCATCCTGGGAGCTGAGTCGAATCCAAGCGTAGGCGGGTCAATTGTCCAAACGCAATGAAGGTCCAGGCGATGTGCTTAAAAGTTTGCATCGTGTGAGTGTCGACCCGACCAAAATACTGATTCGCTGAATAGACTTGGTCACCTTGTTCCCCATATCTTCCGAGATAACCATATAGATAAGAGTATCATGTTCGATCGGTCTCTTATAGATTTGCTATAATCGGTCGATACTGGTTAAATGGCTGATCCTT
The DNA here is from genome assembly GCA_001632425.1 of Neolentinus lepideus HHB14362 ss-1. Classification (NCBI taxonomy): domain Eukaryota; kingdom Fungi; phylum Basidiomycota; class Agaricomycetes; order Gloeophyllales; family Gloeophyllaceae; genus Neolentinus; species Neolentinus lepideus. The sequence continues at coordinate 140,607 of KV425584.1, read as the reverse complement.
CGCATAGATTGACCATAGCATTGAATTGTCGGTTCCTACAGCTTATAAAAACCGTTTATAAGATATTCAGCCCGGAACTGATAATGGTCTTTGACAAATTACAAACGACATAGCATACAGTACTAGTTCATGGAAATACGATAGTGCCGTCTCAGAAGCTGGCGACAGAACATCACATTGATATAGGTACATACTATAATCTAACAGAGAGCATGATATTAGCTTCAAGTCGAGCGAGAATGGGATACCACGTACTAGTTCAAGCAACAAGCAAGTTACTGACAGGCTTGTCAGTTTAGGTTTCTTAGCTGCGTCCACTCTTTGTCTGTGGTATTGAAGTCAACACCTTTACGCTTCCACCAATCCCGCGCTTGCTCCCCTCCGCCGATGGCGTCTTCGAGGGCCTCTTCGACGTCGCACATGCGATACTGCACTTCCAGCCCACTCTTGTCCCACCACTCGAGAACTTCAGGCCGGTTGTGCTTCGTAGCACCGACAAGAACTTCTCCGTCGTACTGTAGCCGCAGGCCGCTCTGTAGCCACCACTTCAGTACGTCAACTTTGCCGTGACAGCTAGCGAGATACATCGCAGACTTGTCGTACTTGAATTCCAGGGAAGACGACGCCCACCAGGTCAGCACGTCAATGTTGCCGGCTGTAGAAGCAAAATCCAGAGATCGGCCAGGCTTCAGAGGTAACTGTGGTGGGGATAGGTGATGTGTTTTCCACCACTGTAGCACAGCTAGATGGTTTTTCGCAGAGGCAAACTCGAGAGCATAGTCGGTATATTCGAATGGTAGTGGATGCGGTACACGATCTGGGGCAAGCTCCGAGTGGTGTAGCCACCAGTCTAATGATGCGACTTGGCCGTGCCGAGACGCCCCGTCAATGCACTCCGCGATGATCTTCGGGCTCAACCGTGGCATATCCGGGTTGTTGTCCATTGTATGTTTTAGCCATGACAGGATCGCAATTCGGCCATGATTCGAGGCGATAGTCGGGATCATTTTGTGCGGGCAGAACACCTCCAGGAAGACCTCTCGATGATGCAGGAAGAAGTAGGCCAGGACATTAACATACCCGAAGCGTACTGCCAGGCTGGTACCGACCTTGGTCGGCGGGTGGGCGCTAGGATCGGCGGAGCGGATCACAGGCAAGTAGCCTGTAAGCAGCGCCTCGTCCGTAGGACAGGCTCTTGTCCAGGAAAGAGGCCGAGGGAGGGAAGTAGGAACACCGACTGCCTTGGACAGTTCCCAGTCACCCAGCCGGTCCATAATCTCTGCAATCAGTTCTACGGGCAGATCTGGCGCGAGCATCTGTTGCCGCGACCTGACAGACTTTGGCGGAGAGCTGAATGATGAGGATGCAGGAGTGGACTCTGGCGGAGGAACGGCGGCGGAGGATAAACAACTTTTACTCGCATTCACGCTTGTCTTGGGGCCGGTATACGACCCAGGAATGTTGTATGTATTGATGTCGTAGTGCGCTAACCGCGAGGCCAGTTCGTCATCAGTACCCGTTGCCGGAAGCGAGCGTACTTTAAGAAACAGGACTAGTTCTGCGTGCTGGAGTCTCCGGTACGCCTTGTGCACCAAGTCGAGGGCGGAAGAATCTATCTGCCCGTCGTCAAAAAATGGTGGTCTTATGGATTCTGTATTCAATATCTGCACCATCGCCATACGCCGTCGCGTTTAGGAAATACACTGTCGATAAAGGGGTCAGCATGCGCATTGTGAACAACTAGATGCACTCTGTTCACTCCATTTCTTTTCGAACATAAAAATCTGCTCACCTGCTTTGCAATGGTTCAAACGGGCGTTCGCTGTGATGTTTCTGCTCCCTCCCTTCAAATATGTGGCTGTAGAACGTTTGTAGACGCAAGCAGTTGGACGTAATAAAGATGTGTGTCGGTCTAGAAGTCACCCGTCAATGCACGACTTCCATATATGGAGTATCTTACGTTAGTTTCTCCCACCTACGCTTCGGGATGTACTCTCAGCCACGTGATACATCTCGTGCATCTAGCGCGTCCTGGCGCGTGTCGGAGTTTCAAGTGTTATTTTACTTTTTCACCAGCAACCCCCAACACCTCCGTCACCCTCCCCTCCTTGGCGCACTCGTTCTCTTAGAGTTCTTAAGTTGCTTTTGATTGATAACACCTACTTGTGCTCCGTGGATTCCCTAGGCAGACAGACAGGAAGGGTGGAGGCTCTAGCCTCTGGGCGCTGGGTGCGTAGGATTCTGCTTCGATTTGCTCAAGGTAACCTGCAAGATATACCTGCTTCCCTTTCTCTTCAACAAAACCAAAACGGAAGAGTTGATTTCCTATGGTCCTCTTTCGTGCGCTTGGAGCTCTGCAAATCGTCGTAGTGGTCTACATATCTCTGGCAGCCGTCTACACAACGTGCAACCTCCTTGGAATCCTGGATTATGCGTTGAAATTGGATCTTAGCAATGACGGTGCTCGCGTTCCTCACCTGTCTGAGTTTCCCTCAAGAACGGAAGTAGCTTTCTATCGCGAAGAATTAAACCGAGGCTTCATTCACCAGTCGGCTGCTCTCGGCTATCCTCCATATCTCCCTGGGAATAATTTCACGGAGACGTTGGAACTGTCTGAGAAGCTGTTCCTGTCCAAGGCATTTGCTCAATCTATGCATCCGAGCAGGATTATCCCCTATTTCTACAGAGCTACTGCAAATTTGGAAGCTGACGACATCACCATTACTACTCTTGTGACCAGCAATCGGTTTGAAGTCTTCAAGAAGCTGGTGGAGAGCTATAAGGGTAAGCGATAACAAAAAGCCAAAATATATGCTATCTGAATGCGGTCACGACCAGGCCCGATCTCTGTCGCAATCCATATCAAAGACACCACGGAGGAAATTCAGGCTTTTCTCGACAGCCTCCATCAGCTGTACATCTCGACTCCCCTCATGTCTGCCTACGTCGACGTGCACCTTATGATCGACCATTTTGACCGGCAGTTCAACACCTGGCGCAACATCGCCCGTCTCTTCGCTCGCACCGACTACGTGATGATGCTGGACGTCGACTTCGCTGTGTGCACCGACTTCCGCTCGAGTGTCAGGAAAAGCCGTTTGATTATGGACAAGCTCAAGAGCGGAAATGCAGCGCTTGTTGTGCCTGCGTTTGAATACGTCAAACAGAGCGATGGCGTCGACCAGGGGAAGTTCGCGAGGACCAAGAAGGCTCTGGTCTCATTAGTTCAACAAGGTCTTGTCGACGTTTTCCACCGCTCTTGGGCGCCAGGCCATAACAGCACTGACTACAAGAGGTTCTATGCTGCGCGTCCCGGGGAGGTGTACAAGGTGACTAAATACCAATCTGCTTACGAGCCATATATCATCTTCAAGAAGGAGGGGCCTCCTTGGTACGTTATGGATTTATTGCGTTTATGCTCCGATACGATACTCTGTCTCAGGTGCGACGAGCGGTTCGTAGGTTACGGCGGCAACAAAGCTGCTTGTCTATTCGAGATGTATCTTTCTGGTGTTGCCTTTTACGTCCTTGCAGATCATTTTCTCATCCATCAGAGTCATCAGTACGAAGAGGAGGCGAGGAAAACCGAGGTTCGTCGCCACGATTTCCCCACGTATGCGTGACCTGATGGCACTCACTCATCGAAGAGGAAGTATAACAAGAAGATATACTCGGATTTTAAGGAAGAGGCCTGTCTTCGGTACGGGATTATTGCTATCGTCGTGGGCTGGAAGCTCACCAGGAAGATAGGTACTTGAAGCGATTCTATGACCAGGGAATCCTCGACACAACGCAAGGATATAACGTGCAAGAGGAATGCAAGAAGATCAAGGGCTTCTCGAGGATCGCGGCTCAGGTATGTAAGGTCCTTCCAGTTCTTATCATTGTCTAATGCCTTCGTAGATCATCGACGGTCAATCTTGAGTCCCTCAAGTCTATGGAGCATATATCAACTTTGATTACCATTCATTTCGTCCTGTAAGCTCTGTGTATACTCAGTCTTTATCTTTGCGTGTGTCACATCGCGCGAGCACAAGTCGCATTAGGCAGTATCGTTTATCCCAGTCCCAGCTCCACTGAAGATGGTTTTTGAAGTGGAACATCAAGTCACTGATTACAACTGACTTTTCTGTTTCTTCGCCGTTTCCGTGCGCGCTTCATCGGCTTCGTCATCCTTCCGCGTCCTTTTCTTCCCATGTCCATTACTATTGGCTGTCTTGTGTCTATTCTCCTTCAGCTTTTTCTTGCTTGTCACTTTGGCATCTTCCCCTTCTACCTCATCCTCCTCTCTCGCCCTCTTCTGTCCCTGAGGTTCGATCTTTTCCTTCGTCGCCTTCCAAGCCTCCTCTATCGCCCAGTCATTCAACTTCTCAGGGAACAACGGCATCTCCTCCTCCCTCTCCTTCTCGTGCGCCAGAATTACCACCAGTCTGCCTGTCCTCTCATCTCCCAAGCCCAGCTCCACCTTCTGCAGCTTCGCGTACTCCACTAGTTTACTGACGCTGACTCGGGCGACGTCGATGTCTTCGTAGTTTTCCTGGCTAATGAGACGCTCGCCGGGGCTGTAGCACAAACGGTTGTGGCAGCAATCTCCCGCGAGAAGCACGTGAGTGGCCGGGGAGGTAGACACGCGCACAAGGAGGCAGAGGTGCCCGGGAGCGTGGCCAGGTGTGTCAATTACGTAGATAGAGCCGTCAGCGAAGAGGTCGAGAACATGCGGGAAGGGGCCCAGAGGCGATATTTTGACCGGTGAAGGGCGGGCGGGAGTGGTGGTCTTGTCTCCGTTCTCAGATGCTTCTGCTTTGTCGCTCGTGGGCGTCACTGCTTTTCCATTCGGCTCCTGCCCAGGATCCTCGCTGACTGGGTCGTTCTTCTCGGCGCCCTTTTCTTGCTCTGGGGAACTATCCTCTGATCCAGTCGAAACTTCAGGGATTGAGTAGTTAAGGTAAGTTACTGTTCGGCCTTCCGGCCACTCCTGGAACAAGGATTCCGGGTCCCGAGGATAAGGTTTTTCAAAGAGACTTTCTGCGTCTTCGCCCAGAATGATTTCTGCTGACGGGAATAGGGTCGGGTCGCCGACGTGGTCAAAGTGCAGATGGCTGGACAAGTCCATTGTCAGCTTTCGAGACGTTCATAGCGACAATCACTCTCACCTGTAGACTATGAAGTTGATCGTCTCTGGCTCTATACCGCCCTTTCGCAGGAGATCTGCGATGTCTTCTTCGCATTCGGGCTTGAACTCTACGAGAGTTTCGTCCCATGCAGGCGGGTAGCCCTTTCCATGCTGGGGAGTTTCATTATTTCATTATCCAGTGCATTAGAGCACCGCAAGCAAGGTATGCCTTGAAAACTTACTTTTCGCAGTCCTAAGTCGAAAAGCAACTTCCCATACACCGGATGCGTGACAAGGAAGGAAAAGGTAGGCACTCTGGATCCAGTTTCGAGGGGTAGATGGATGGAGTCTTGGAAGACTTCACGATCCGGCAGCCAGAAGTGACCAGGAACAAGCGCCTGCAGATTGACAATCCTTTCACTAGTCGCGTTAAGCTCTACTGCCGCAGCTTGTTTTTGTTCTGCCATGATGCCTCTGAGTCGACCTTAGGCACTGCGTTAATCAGTTGCAAAGATGATGCTCGACGCAGGCGTCAACAGCAGCGCGTCTGATGCCGTTCCGTGAGAGCATCATGGTCCACAGACTGATGGTAGTGATGTGGCGGCTGATCCAGGAACAAGGTTCGTTACTGTGGCTGTGCAATCATCGTGGTGCGGACATCGCGACTGTTTAACTTGGATAGGTTGGCAGTGCAGGATACCTTCATGAATGTCGTATCGCCCCTCCACTGAGTTCGTCACCCTCATATATATATGTTACACAATTGTAGCTAATGGGCTTAGCCGAGGAGATACAGGGGCAATAATATATCAATACTCTCAGCAATCTGCATAATATACGTACGGAGCAGAAGGGGCGGGGAAACATGCGAGAAGACAGGAACCTGGACTACGGTTGACCATCTGGGACAGGTCAAATTCAAACTCGGTTTCGACTTTCCGTTTGCAAACCAGCTCGCGGGTTCGATCCTCCATTGAGTCCGGTTCCAATACAGTATTGGACCATCACGTGACGTGGGACCGTCAGTGGCTTTCTACACGACGAGCCAATGCTTTTTCAGTCAGAAAAAAGAATGTAAATTCATTTTATACTGTGTTCAACATATACATCAAATTCTTTTCAGGTAGCTGCAGTTTTCCATTCACAAACACAATGTTAATGTCAATTTTGACTAGAATTGAAACTTAATTTGAGATACATCGCTTTTTTTCAGCTTTAAAATGCATTACTTGTCGAATATATTAATTTAAAACTGTATTATTACTTCTAAGGATAGTATTAACACTTCGAATGAAGTTGTTCGGTGCTCATTTCGTGGAGATACAGGTCTTGAAGCTGGAAGTGCAAAGGTCCCACAAAAGCTGTGCGCCACGTGGTGTAGCTAATGCAGTTGCAGTGAAGTCAGGCCAAAAGGTACCACCCAAGCCAAAGCAACGGTTGCTGGCCCATATCCCCAGGCCACAGCTTCAGTGTCTGGCTTAGTCAGTCCGAGGGACACAAGACAAATTCGATAGCGACATTTTCAACTTGTGGCGTGGGTAGTTTGAGCTCTATTCGGACTCGCCGACGCGCAGAAAAACACTGCCACACTGATGCGCTAAGCAAGAGTTGCAGCCAACGCCGGCGGCACTCGAGAGTCGAACATCGTGCGATGGTGGCGACTCTGGCTGCACTCGTGCTGAGCCAACTCAACTTTTAACATTGCTTAGGTTGCCGTTCGGAACTGGTCCTGGATGACTAAGGCTAGCACACACATATATGCTGACAGTCCTAATTTGGTCTAGACTACATCACCGAGGATCGAACCTGCGACCTGGTTTGCAATCGAAAAGTTGAACTGAGTTTTCGATTTGACCTGTCCCAGATGGTCAACCGTACTGGACAGGCCAAACATGCGAAAGACCGCTACTATGGAAGACACCGCGTGTCTGTGTTCTTAGTGGAGGAGCACAAAACAGGACAAGGACACGCTATGCATGATGTGGAGATCTGACTGGTTCGTGCCTACACCACATCAGAGAAGAAAAGTGAGCGAGTCGCGGCAATAGTCTAAGGTCTGTCGGACGAAGTCGGACTTGAACCACATGCATACGTACGATGCGCGTCTGACCACCGAGGTAGAGAGAGCGTAATCCGTTTGTTTTCGACTGGGTATTGACATTAATCCGGTAGCATCAATACGTATACCCAGTGAATGTGTCTCTATCAAGTTCTTGATGTTAGAGTCAACATGTCACTGGGCCATTAGGCTGCGTTGGCCATTTTTTAGGATTGCTGGCCCGTTTTTCCAAGCTACGAGGAACAAATAAACGCAAACAAAGGTACGAGTCACTGGACGACTTCGGTCTCCCATCTTTAGCCGTTGCTTTCAACTCAGGACTGACTGTTACACTCATCTGAACACCAGGAAGCAGCACGAGAGCTAGGTGCCATCCATACGGCTAATTCACCGTGTAGTCCATATCGAGACGGTATGCATATGCTCTGCATGATAACATCTCGGGCGGCTGCGTGCTTCATCATAATCAGGTTGGGCTATTAAGGCTGCTATCGATAGCAGATAGCACAGGTAGTATTTTCCACACACGACCATGTCCCTGTACCTTTGCGTCGACTGTGGCGGCTCCAAGACTTCAGCAGTGATATGCGCCGCATCGGGGAAGATCGTCGGACGAGCATTGGGCGGACCTTCTAACTTCGCGTATCTAGGACCCACGGCATTCATCGAGGCCGTAAAGACCGCCGTCAGCAATGCGCTCAAGACTTGTGTCGACCCGCCCTCCGTCGACCCTGTCGTACTACCTCCACCAGAGCCGCTGTTCGCCTCGGCATGGTTCGGCGTCTCGGGTGTTGATAGTCCATCGGACGTCGCCACTGTCACGCCCATGATCTGCGAGCTACTGCATATCGAGCCCGCCAAGTTAAGCGTGGGCAACGACACACATTTGCTCGCGGCTCCTTTGCGAATGCACCCGGATATCCAGCACGCTGTTGCTACGATTGCGGGGACCGGGTCGATTTCGGTTAGTTTCAGAGCGGGAGAGGGCGGGAAGCTGCAGGAGCTCGGCAGGGTAGGTGGGTGGGGCTGGATATTGGGCGACGAGGGCGGGGGGTTCCATGTCGGGCGCGAGGCCGTACGTCAGCTATTGCTGGAGACTGATAAGGACTCCATGGCCGATATAGCTGCGCCCTCAGTGGAGTTGGAGAAGAAAACATTGAAGTCGCGTGTTTTAGAACGCTTCGGTATCAATCATCTACTCGAGATCCTGGCTCCGATACATCTCCCCGATCCCGCACCATCGTCACCACCTCTCTCTGGTGTCGCTTCTCTACCGCAGTACCAAACAGTGGCACGAGAAAAACGTCTATCTCAACTATCACCATTAGTGTTTCAAGCAGCCTTCGAGGATGAAGATCCGCTCGCGCTCAACGTCCTCCGGACTTGCTCCGGAATGCTCGCCGACCAGATCATTGTTCTGCTCCGATCTGAAGGGGCAGTGGAAGGGCAATTCGCCAAGAACGCGGTGAAGGCATCAGAGAGCGTGCTGTGCTTCGGCGGTTCCCTGGTGGGCATTGAGAAGTACAGGGAGATGGTCCTGGATTCATTGGCGAGGAAGGGGCACGTGTTTCGATATGTGGAATTTGTGGACGATGCGGCTGCTGTGGGTGCTGCTGGATTGGCCGCGGCTGCAGCTGAATCAAAGACGAAGTAGTATTCCAATATTTGGTATGCCCCTCGCCGTATCTTAAGCTGAAGACTTAGCTAACAACCGCTTTCAAGCGAGATTATGTGTATTGCACACCGTCAATATACTGGTTGCTTTCACTGTAGAATCCCATATAGGTCCGGCATGTTAAGTGACCATCAACGGGCATCAAGACCTACCCCCCCAGCCGACCGATGTCGTTTGTTCTGTGTACTTCGTGACACTATTGTCTGTCACCTATCTCTACTAATAGTACGAGAAGTCCTTAGTCTACAAGCCGCCGCCATCATCTACCTATCGGGAATAGCTGGTCCAGACTTTACCGACTCCGTGACATACTCTGCGTAATCCGTTTTGGCGCGGGAGCTCGCAATTATCTGCTGCGCCCATTCCATCCAATAATAACATAGTCTCAGTTGGCTCAAACCTGTTTCAAGACCGGGTTCAACTGAGACCGTTCAAATGATTTACCGATAGTTTTTCGGTCTTAGACCCTTCGATATTTTCGGATTGAGCGCTAATATTTTGGACCTTAGACGACCACAATCGTATGCAGATAACACACTCGTGTGTCTATTGTTGCTGACTCATTCTACCAGGGTGTGGCATCGTTTACAAGGATACCCAGCGGTCGCAGCCACAGTATGCAAACATGACCAAATGGTAGTATATGATCCTTCCTTATTTGTCGAACTTTCCCGATGGTTTGATCGTCTCGGTTGTTCCTGGTACTTTTGTTCGGGGCCGACACGCGCCGATGCTCCGTCGGCAAGCGATTTTCAAGACCCTCGTTGATGTTTCAGCTCCCAAAGAAAGGGTCTGGACCATCCCCGCCTTTGCCGCCTAAATGGCCCCCGCCCTCTGGGAGTGGAGTGCCTCAACACCCTCCTTCAATATTTTGCGTCACATCCCCCGAAACCACTCCAGAGTCAAGCTGAGCGTCGAACACCTACTGTCCCCGGAATTTTTGTGGCAACAAATGTTTTCTCTTGACATGCTCTGGGCCTCGACACCTCGTCGACATTACGCTACAACAGACGTATGGGGTGCAGGAGAGTGCACTATATAAGACCTACTGAAATGGGCTAAAGAAACATCGTCGCACTGCTACCGTGGTCGCGTTGTGTCCCATCGCCCGTTTCCAATACACACGGAATTCGGCACTCCTTCAGTCTTTTCTGTACAGTCACTCTTTACTGTATTGGCGAACGATGGCCTCCTCTCTGTTTTTCTTCGTCGCGACTCTGTTCGCTCTCGCCTCCCTACTTTCGATGGTCGCTGCCGCGCCTGTGGAGGCCCAGCACCTTGAGGCTCGCAGCAAGACTTACCATGGCCAGGTCAGTTTCGACTGTACTGAGTTTCGCGTCACATTGCTCACCCTCGGTCATATTCCAGGGCACTTGGTTCAACGTCGGCCTTGGTAACTGTGGCGAGTACAACCAGGACTCTGACTTGATTGTCGCTCTTGACACCGCGACCTACAACTCCGGTTCCCACTGCAACAAGGTAAATATCCCCCTCTCATTTGGCCACGTCACTCACTCACATTGCTACCATTCTAGCACATCACTATTGTCAACACCAGCAATGGCAAGAAGGCCAAGGCAATGGTGCGCGACTCTTGCCCTAGCTGCGGCACTGGAAGCATCGGTTAGTCCTCTCCGTTCCATAGCGTGGATCAACTCTGACGTCATATCCAGACATGTCTCCGTCCCTGTTCGAGCATTTCGACTCTCTGGATACTGGTGTCATCTCCGTCGAGTGGTGGTTCGACTAAGTTTTAAGCCCACGGCGCCGTCTACTTCATGCAGGGTCGTGGCCAACTGGCACGGTCTCGTACCTGTATCCTTATCAAAATGCCATGGTGTACCAGGCAACTCTAGAGCCTTCGATGTACTGTGCAGGCTTTGTAGCTTAAAAATATTGTATCGCTAGAGGCAATTGCAACCAACTTTTGTAGCAACGCGAATATGTGATTTGATTCGAAGTTCATTTGTGCATCATCTAAGCTTTCCCAAGCCTGTGTTCAACGTTCAACGTTCGCTCCGAAACTATTGTTATCTGCAAGCATCTGACCTCTAACAGACCTGCTTATTACTTACCTGCGGGGAGATGTTGACGCGAGGACCAAATAGTTGAAAGCTTCGAAGTTCCGCAGAAAAGAATGAGATAGACATCTACATACTACTGAGCAAAGCAAACGTTCGATGGGTACTTAGATTATAAAGAACACGAGAATGCAAGCGTCACATAGGCGCTCCTCATTACCCCATGCAAAGCCGTGCTATTTCACCCTCTGAGTCTGACATACTTGCACTTGGTCCCAATTTCGAGGCTAAATCCTGCGCGATTTCGCTTCCCACTTGCACAGCCCCTCTCGCAGACTAATCATGAGTGACATGAAGTTCGTTTACTCGCTCTCTGAGATAAGAGCGACGATCATCCTATGATTGTGTGGAAGTAAGAGATAGATGATGAGTTGAGGGATTGCTGCGGATGTGATGCGTTCTGTACGCACCGGTATAGGTAGTAGAAGAAAGAGAGCAGGTAAAATCCAAGTTTGATGAAACTCTCCTTTTTGTGCCCTGATAGTGTACGAAAGATCTCCGTCGCGTCGTACATGTGGTTTTTGTTCTTGATCCTAGTCACAAAACCAGTAAATGAGTACAGGTATATTCGAGCCATGCGATGGATATAACGCACTTGTTGACATTATACACTAGTAGCGGCGCGTTAAGCAGGAATGCCGTCCATTGGCCAGAGAGGAGGAAGAGTAACGTGAGGAAGGCGTGGGCTATGTTTTCTGGCAGGACGAACTGCAGTGACATGGTACATGTCAATGGATATCAATATAAACACTGTAAGGGGTCCGCAAACCTGGTTCAACTTATTACAGAGGTCTATGGGATTGATATAGTCGCATTCCAAGTCCGAGAACATGATGATCTGCAGCACGCGCCCAGCGGAGTTAGTCGACACAGAATCATAACGTAACCTCCTCCCCAAAAATGACATAGCGCAGACTCACAAAGAACACCATCGTAAAAAGTAGCCCAGCAGCCATCAACACCGAGAAAAGAAATAGCCATCCTAGAATCCCAGTTCGAGTCGATGCATTGCATTGTCAAACATATCATTAGACTCTTGTGAACAATTCGGATATGGCGGGATTTACTGACCTGCACCTCCCATCTTTGCTAACTTCCGTTTCTTCTGAAGGTGGAATGAAACAGGCAGAAGATGGAAACAACCAGATTGGCACGAGGATGTCGAGGACGTGGAGGCTGACGTTCGCTCTGCCCTAATGTGACGTGTGACAGACTGTCACGCTCTTATCTGAACTTGTGGCGTTTGCGACGTTCGCGCCGACGCGACTGCGGAAGCTGAGAAGACGATGCGTTATCCCAGTTCATGGTGGACTCGTACGTGACTTCATGTTTTACAAGATGTTTGTTTACTAATATGATTTCATTGCAAAGCACCTCGGCGAAAACGAGATCATCAGGAACTCGTGCAGATCCCTCATGATGTCTGGCTTGAAGTTGTTGAGAACCTGCGCCCTTCGGAGAGCTTAAGCCGAGGCGAAAGCAAATATGACTTGGCTAACTTAAGTTTAGCATGCAGATATCTCTGTGCAATTACGCGTCCACTTCTATACGAGGAGGTTCTATTCTCTGGTACTTCTGTCACCAACGATGTCGACCTTCCCCTAAAGGACCACTCGCAATGGTATAAAGAAGTCAGGAGTCGAAATGATTCGCTTGGATCGTTTGTCAAGATCTATCGCCTCAACGATTGGATAGTATCTGACGACAGGAGAGCATTTATCTCTACATTCTGCAAGAAACACTTCGATGTTGTCGCTCGGCTTCCGAAGCTCCAAAGTCTCTACCTTTCGGGGTTTGATGCTTTTATGTTAAATCCCTTACGAGAGTTCCTCTGTCGTCGAGCCAAGGCAGGCCCCCAGTTGTCGACTTTACGACACCTCTATCTTTACAGAGCGGATACAACGATCAATATATTAGCCGCTCTGCAGGAACTCACGGGCCTCGAGACTCTGGTTTTACACGACAGTTACGTATCATGCGCACTTGATGAAAGGCTACCCAAGAGCATCCTGCCCTGCCTAAGACATCTCGAGGTTAACACTGTATGGTATCCCCTCGACTACACCTTCAGTACTGCAATAATCCATATGGCCTGTCAAGCATCTCTCCGTACTTTGAGCACAAATGTTAGTTACATTGCCCATGCTCTTCTGACTTGCGACGTTGGACTTGCAATCGAAGACTTGCAGGTGTTCGCCGCACCGGAGGACATGCCTCTCTTCGCCAGCTTCCTAGGCCGAACACCATCCATCCACACACTCTCGTTTGGGCTCGCGGACCCGGTTGTCGAATCTCCGCCACTCGATCTGGATAACAGAGCTTTGCCCAACCTCCGTTCGCTGAGCTGCAGTGGCACATACATCCTCCCCGCAGCGAAAGGCCGACCTATACGTCGGTACTGTGTAGTCGAATACAATCCCACCCTTGAAACTGACGACTATCGACTACCAGCTCTTCTTGGGTTGAAACAGTCTAGCGCCCCGGTAGAGGAGCTGGGCGTCAGGGCGACGTTGTACCATGACACGGTGTTCGCGCAGCACTTCCCGAACCTCAAATCCGTCACGGTCTTTCCGGATCGTCGTGGAATGGTGAGTGTGTTCCGATAAAGTATCACGTACACATGCTTAGTTGTCGGATAGTCCGTGAAACTTGTCAAAAATGAGGTGCTGCCATGGGAGCACCTCCAGCTCCACTGTGCTATCGACGCGACTCAGTTTGCCAAAGAGCTGGTGCCTGGACGGGATTATACGTATGACTTGCCTACGCAACGAGGGATACTTGCAAATAATCAGTTCATGGCCCAGTTTCCTAGTCTTTTGGGCGTAAAGTTCCACGGCTTGGTGGACTGGAGGCGCTCGAGTCATACCAGTGACAACTGGGAACCATATATCTCGTCGAGAGACAAGGCCCGTAGCAACCTGAAGAATTTGGCTGCTGGTCGTATCGACCCTGATGTCGACCCTGTGCATGTGGTTGACGAAGATGGTATACTTGCCTCCCTATTTCGGCCACAGGAGATGACAACCCAGCTGCGCGAACTTCTTGGATTAGAGAACTCATCAAACGTATAAAGTGCGTTGTGACTGCGTTGTGACGCATCGTTCTACATTTTGGATTTGTATATATACTTTGAAAACTCGTCTTGAGGTCTGCAGGAGGCAAGGCATTGTTCATGAGCTGCTAAAGTAGACATGCCTGAAGTATTGTATCCTTCACATCTTTCCAAGAACTGCACTTTATCGTAGTACTCTACAAACAGCCTATCTAAATATTGTAGCATGGTGCACCTCCACCCACGTGACATTTGCCACCCATCATGTTTCCGAATGCTACGTGAAGTACTAATTTCCTTGAACTAAGCGCTCGTCCGAGTCCCATTGTGACGCCTCTCCTTCGACTTGTGGAAACAAGGGTAACTGGAATATATGGTGTATCCCGATTCTTGGCTGATCCGTGGGTCGATCATCTTGCACTTCTTCGGATGGAAGCTGACCGCTGGACTATAGCGCCTCAACGGCGCCGAGGGAATAACACCCTCGTGGTTGTTCCGCACGATATCTGGAGCAATATTGTAGAGAATTTTCGCCCTTCTCCAGATCTCACGTTTCGGGAAAGCCGAGAAGACCTGACCAGCTTGAGCCTAACCTGCCGGTACTTCTGTGTCATCACACGCCCACTTCTGTTCGAAGAAATGGTATTCGTTGGAGGTTCCAAGAACCCAGGTGTCGCAGTGAGAGATTTTACGGGCTGGTTTTACGAGGCGGGGAAGAAGGAACCTGGTTCGCTCGGCGCTTTTGTCAAAACGTACCAACTTCTTCGGTGGCGTTCTATCGATTCCGGCTTCTCCGAACTAACTGAAAGACACCTGGACGTCATTGTCCAACTTCCAAATTTGCAGAAGCTTGTCCTCCATGAATATCATTCACAAAACTTGAACTCCTTGATAAATTGCTTTTGCACAAAGATCAATACCACGCTGCGACCCTCGAGCCTGCGTCATATCTGTTTCAACAGAGTCGCCCTGGAGTCGAATATTCTCCTCTTTCTTCAAGAACTCCCTGCTCTCGAGACACTTCTCATCGAAAGTTGCACAGTCGCAAATGCGTCTGAGCCATGCCTCAGGCTGCAACCGATACGTGCCGCCTCTCGTCTTCGACAGTTTAAATTCACTGTCAAAAACACTGGCAGATTAATTGTACTGGTTCCAGCGGATTTTGTTGCCTCAGTCGTTTCATTCACCTGTCAGCCATCTTTACGGATATTTTTCACGGATAGTCAAGACATGGCTCGATCACTCTGTACTACCTCCAGTGTACCGCTCGTGATCGAAGAGCTGGGTGCATGGGTTAACCCCAACGATATGCCTTCATTCTCTTCTTTCCTCAACCGTACTCCGTCCATCACCAAGTTGTACTTCGAGCTCGCTATCCTAGAGAGATCGATCATTCTACCGCTCGGACTAGAGGCCTCAGCTCTCCCGAGACTTACTTCACTGCGATGCCCCCACTCATATATCCTTCCCCTTGCAGCTGGCCGTCCCGTCCATCATTACTGGATGACTGATTGCTCCTGTCGAAACTGTGGGACTAGCCCAGCGAAGGATCTTCTCGGACTGACAAGGTCCAAGGTCCCGATTAAAGAACTTCGTATCTACCCGGTACCCTACCAAGAGGCATCTCTAGCAACGCTGTTCCCTGATCTTGAAAGCTTGACCATTTCGCGCGGCACGTTCAGAGAGGTGCGCCTATTTCTACTCCCAGATATGCGATACCTAATATTCGGACAGTGTCTACCACTTCTCAAGGACGAAGTGCTGCATTTGGAACATCTGCACATCAGATGCAAGATCGATTTATCTCAATTTTCGCAAGAGCTTGAGGACGTACGGAGAGACATCGAGTATGATTTACCCTCACAAAGGTGCCTTCTCAAGCGGCTTGTCACCAAGTTTCCTTACCTTCTGTCTGTCTGCTTCTACGATTCTTTCTTTCAATGGAGACGCCAGACCCATGACAGTGATGACTGGAAGCCTT
This sequence comes from Neolentinus lepideus HHB14362 ss-1, assembly GCA_001632425.1. Classification (NCBI taxonomy): domain Eukaryota; kingdom Fungi; phylum Basidiomycota; class Agaricomycetes; order Gloeophyllales; family Gloeophyllaceae; genus Neolentinus; species Neolentinus lepideus. Next base: position 124,646 of record KV425584.1, on the reverse strand, counting down.
ACTGTCCATGTAAGGAAGAAGCTAGACAGTGTCTGACCGACTTCGCCTTGGGTCATACCCGTCCGCATCCTCTGGTCGACGAGAATGGTTTCATCATGGGAATCGCCGATCGAAGGAGACAGGCCAGCGCGGTTCCCCTCTGAAAGACTGGCGCCCTTAGCTCCAAGGGTCACCGAGGTAGAACGAGCCAGGACGCTTATATTAACTCAATGAATATGACGCGAGCATAATTTCCAATGGTACAGTCGTGCGGACCATCTAATCAGCCATTTCGCGTACACTAAATGGTGAACTGTGGTGATAGCCATTACGTGTGATGCCCTATTTCATTCCAGACTGATTGGCAAGTAGCAGTCAGCCGCCCGCACGATGTCATATATATATATATCACGACGTCTGTATAAGGTGCTAATCACATCCTTACTCTCAAGATGACCTTACGGTGGTCGATGTTCCTCGTTCTTTGCGTTCTAGCTCTTTGCATGTGGCACGGTACTGCCGTCCCGCTGCTACCTAGCAATACATCGGCGAGGGGCCTGTCGACGACGGGTGATCCTCACTTCGTTATGTATACAGATCGCTTTGTCCCAGCCCATACAGGACCGCCCACTGTGTCCGAGGTTCAGGTAAGCCTGAACGAAGTTCGAAAGTTGGGGTCACATAGCTTACTCATTCCGCAGGGTTTCAACGTCATGTGCGTGTAACCTTCAACTGGGTTTGACATGATGTGTCAACTTCGTTTTAGCGTGCTCTCTTTCCTCCTGATCCAAGGTCCATACGACAAGGCAGCCGAATGGGCGCAGCTGACGCCGGACCAACGAACCAGCATCAAGTCACAATATGCAGCCGCAGGTATCAAGCTCCTCGTATCTGCCTTCGGAAGCACAGATGTACCCACAAGCGCAGGGGTGGACCCCGTCGCCACAGCATACACGATGGCAGGCTGGGTGAAGCAGTATGACTTGGACGGTATCGACGTGGATTACGAAGTGAGTCGTTCGGTGTGTCAGGAGGATGCCCTCGCTGACCGGATGAGTAGGATTTGAACGCCATGACGGCCGGAGATGGCAAGGCGGAGGCTTGGCTGACAACGTTCACCCGCCAGCTGCGCGTGCACCTGCCTCAGAATCAGTATATCATTACCCATGCTCGTGCGTATATGTATCTGGCCAGTTAATATCAATCTCATTAAAGATCCGAATAGCCTTAGCTCCATGGTACGCACTTTCTCCATCACGCCCCTCAAAACATCACTAAAATCGGAATCTTGACTAGGTTCTCGCCGGGCCATTGGGGAGGTGGAGGTTATTTGACCGTGCACAAAAACGTCGGAAATCTAATAGACTGGGTACAGTACCGTTCATTCTCGACTGCATTGTGGACTATTCAGGCTCACAAGTTCCTACCAGTACAACGTGCAAGTGAGTAGACAATTGGGAGGTCGGACGCCATATTGACTAGGTCCTGTGGCGTGATTTCAGTACTACAACCGTAAGTTTGTCTCCGTCATCCATATGGGCCTTTCTCACTGTCACTGTCCAGAGGGGCTGTTGGAATACATTACCTGTCCAGGACTGATAACCACTTCCTCGCCCACTTGGCCACAAACAGCGGTCTTCCAAATTGCACAAGGGGTCCCGCTCAATAAATTAGTGATAGGTAAACCTGCCTTACCGGTTGTCGACGCAAGTACCGGCTGGATGGATCCTGTGACCCTTTCCCTGTGTCTCCGGGAAGCTAGGGAGGCAGGATGGAGTAAGTTCTTCGCCGCATTGAACCTTGAAATGTTTCTGAATGTGCATAACAGATGCTGGGGTGATGACATGGCAGGTGTGTTGTCTGAATTCTGGAGTCTAAAGAGGTCACCATGTTCATCCACAATCTCATCTCTAGTATCCAGAGGGCGGATCACCTTGGATCACTGTGGTAAAATCTCAAGCCTGGCCACAGTAAATGTGTTTAGTCAGGCCGCTATTTTACTTTCTCCTTTATATCTTGTCGTTTCCGGTTTCAAGTTTATCTCCTTTGTCCTTGTACGATCGTTCCGTTGTTAATGACTAAACGAGGCGGGCTTTTATCAGCTGTTGACCGATCTGCGCAGAGTGTATACGCGTCCTCGGCGAAGCGGCGCATCTCCACATATACTAGCATTGGACGGGAGTTGCTAAAATCCTGTCAATCGCCATACAGCGTCGGCTGCATCAGCATACGGAGTTGGAATCTCGCGTCAAGTCACGCCCCGGAGCTGCAACTTGAACTCGGCATCTTCTCCGGTACTTTTATACTTATCGGGTGGTTTATTTAGACATAAGAATCCTAGATACATTCATCTCAGACTTGAACTTGAGTCGATGCTACTTATACCAGAGGGATCTCTCGTGCACATACTCCGATCATTATCCAGGCATAGGTATCAATCCTTAAATTCCACTTAATGAACGGTATATCCTAGTCTGAATCTATGTGTCTGTGGCGGTCCAATTTTTTGTTCAGTCACAGTGTGGACGGGGTAACAAATTTGCAAGTGCCGTCCAATGATAAGTAGTAGGTCGAACGCAAAGGAAGACTCTCGAAGACCGGTAATGTAATAGCCGACCGCCGGTCACGGTAGCACGCCAACGCTATACCATCATTCACTGATGATTTACAATGATTTACAATCAAGCAGTCACTAGTCAAGACTGATCGAGAGGAAGCTGCGATCGGCACTTGATCCGTAATACTATGACGGAAGGCTTACACAGGTCATAGCGAGTGCCGTGCGTCGTCATCAACCATCCATGCCGAGGAACAACTATTTTTTGTAGCCAGGCTTCGATTCAGCCCACACTATATATCCGACCCAAGACGAGGGTGGGCCTCCCTACCTTTCTTTACTTTTTTGTCACTGAGCACAACGCAATGTCTGCTTCTACCTCACAAAAGGCTCTCATCACTGGTGTCACCAGCTACATCGGTGCCCATATTGCTCAGCAGCTTCTGGAGAAGGGTTGGTATGTTCGGGGCACAGTCCGCAGCCAGGCCAAGGCCCAGTGGCTGCACGATACCTTCAAGGGGGGCGACCGCTTTGAGACTGTTGAAGTCAAGGATATACAGAAGAAGGAGTCGTTCACGGAGGCCGTAAAAGGTATGGAGTCTTACACTTGCAGTCACTGACGGCTGACATTCCTCGGCCAGGCGTCGACTACGTCTTCCACGTTGCTAGCCCCTTCTTCACAAACCCCAAGGACCCCTACGAGGACCTCATCTATCCTGCGGTAAGTTCCCTTTTTGAATTTCCAGCTCGCATGAACCTCATGGCTCCTATCAGATTAACGGCACGGTTTCTCTCCTGTCTGCCGTCCACGAGCATGGCCCGAGTGTAAAGCGAGTCGTGGTCACCTCTTCCTATGCCGCAGTAATGAAACCCCATCCCGAGGACCCGAACTACGTCTACACCGAGTCGGAGTGGAACGACGTTGCCTTCCAGGCAGTGGAGAAGGAGGGAAAGAATGTTAGTGGATCAGTGGCTTACATTGCCTCCAAGAACGAAGCAGAGCGGGCCGCATGGAAATTTGTGGAAACGACGAAGGTGCACCTCCAGCTCTTTTGCACCGCACACCCTGTTAAACCGATTCGCCCTCCAGCCTAAGTACGAGCTGTCCGTGATCAACCCCGTGTACGTCTTCGGCCCCGCCATCCACCACGTCGCCAAGGCAGAGGACATCAACACCTCGGTTGCCATCATCTATAGCTTCGTCTCCGGCGCGAAGAAAACGCTGAATCCCCATTCTATCTTCAGCAACTACGTCGATGTCCGCGATGTCGCCTTCGCGCACATCCAGGCCGCTGTTCTCCCGGAGGCTGCCGGCCAGCGCTTCATCACCGTCGGCGGAGCCTTCTCAGATAACCTCATCGCCTCCACGATTAAGAAGAACTTCCCGCAGTACGCGGACAAGCTTCCGAAGGAGGGATGGAACGAGAAGGATATCAACCCCAAGACGGAGGCCGACAATTCCAAGTCGCGCAATGTCCTGGGCGTTAACTACATCTCTCTGGAGAAGAGCGTTGTGGACACGATCGAGTCGATTAAGCAGTTCATTTGAGTTGTGCTTGCGTGTTGGGCAGTTGACTGCTCTATGATGAATCAGTAGATCGTATGTAATGTATACTATAATTACAACACACTTTTTCAACCTGAACTCGTCCACGCCAAATTTTGAATGAGTGGCAGCCCGTCCATGTGCAGATAAAATCGATGCGAATGCTTCTCAGTTGGCTTCCATAGTCCGTGCTTCGAGCTGCTAAGCAGCAGCTCCTGGAGATACTAGTGGTATCATCATAGTCGTGCAATTGGTTTTGTAAATTCCCAAACAGATGTAGAGGAGGGCTTACGCGAGAGCAAGATGCATTTCGAAGTCTGACACGCGTCACGACGCGGTAGTCTCGTGATCGGTATAGCGGGCCAAGCACTGCAGTGAGCCGATACGTGGCAACGAGTGGGCAGGATCTAATGAACAGATAAAGAAAATGGTCAATGAGTCCGAAATGTATGCCCAATGTCCCATGTTTCCCTTTGTTACGCACTCATGGGAAATTTGTTTTGTTTTGAAAAATGCATATTTGGAACACTCTAAGAAAGTGTTATCCCTAAGATCTGTTGTTCAACCAACGATTGATAGCCAAAGGTTGGATTTTGCCTGCTGGGACTGCAAGAATGGGATACACAAGGACACATCATAGATAAATATTGAGAAGTCAAAAAGCCGTGATGGAGGGCCGAGAAAATGTGGCTTGGCTAATAGCACTGGAAGTGGAGACCAATAGAGATTGGATAAAGCATGGCCTCCAATATATGCTCCGGCACATGTACAGGCCATGGTGTACTATATCAAATTAATATGTAACGCGTAGCTCACCGCATCGTTCTTTGCGGCATGGTACTGCGGACACAGAATTTTGTGGCAGAAAGAGCCGAGGCTGTGGTCGAACCGTGACGTTGTGATGTCACGTGACTGATCGCGCGTTTCCCATCATTGCTGGAACTTCGGCTTTCACACGTCTCTTGGCTTCTCCTTTGTCGGTGTGTGGCAGGACACAAAGCCGTTGCACTGCAACGAGCGTTAATAAAAGATCAACATTGAATGGTATTGAAGACCACATCTGCGTCATGTCGAACACAAGCTGGGACTCTATAAGATCTAGCACGCTCTGCGATTCGGTACGTTTCGCCCCAGCTGTTCTGACCTGGAAAGTCTGACATGATGGAATCTGCTACTCCTTCTGAATCTGTGTCTTTCGACGTGCACTCTGGGAATGTGCCTTCGGAACTGGATTACTCGAACGCACTGCACCGCCCTTCTCAACATAAGCTTGGATCTATTGAAAATGATAAGTCTTCAAAGGTGGAACACCATACTTATAGACAGTCTGCTGGTGAAGAAGCTTCTAAACACTTCCTTGGGCCTGTCCCTCTCTCTAAATTCCTGCTCTGGACATTTCCCGATAAACATGAGGACGTGACTCGGATCAAGTCGCCCAAGAACTTTCACGCAGGTCTAGGGCAGGTGCCCACTGGACCCAATGTGGCAGAGAAATCGATGTATGGTGCTGTGGTGCGTGTTATATTTTCTCTAATTTGTATTCTGCCTGACTATGACAACAGATGTATGCACTGAAGCTCGCGCGCCAGCCATACAATCTCGCCTTCATTCCTCAGAATACATCTTGGCTGAAACATCTATGTTATCCGGGTGGCCCCGCATTGGCGCCTGATCTCACCATAACCTGGGGACGTCTGGGAGAATATTGGGCTGCTTCTCAGGTCTTTATCGAAGTCACACGGGAAGACAGCGACGATCCTTTCCATGAGAATGACACCGGCAAGTTATACTTGAGCAATATAGAGGTGTGGAATCAGATCCAGGAGTACGCAGCCATTGCTCTCAGCTACAGTCCGCGATGTTACCTTCTAGGTATCGGCATATTTGGGAAGCATGCTCGGTTTTTCAGATGGGATCGGTCAGTGCTCTTGGTCTCGGAGTCGTTCTACTACCAAGAGGATTCAACTCCGCTGTTCCGCCTCCTGTACGGACTCTCTCTTCATGGGCATGCTGGTCGCGATCCGACTCTGCTGGATGGCAAAGACAAGGATATCCTCATCTTCCGCGAGAAGTATGAGGAAGCGAGGCGGAAGAACCTTGTGCCCAGGTATGAGAGCCTCACCCCCGCCCGCACTGCGCTCGCAGGTAGCACTTATCTCGAAATGCCCGGAGCGGAACCAGGCGACTCAAGCGAAGAATACTTGACGATGGGACCTCCCATTTTTACTTCGAGGGCTATGTTCGGCCGCGGTACCCGTGTCTGGCTCGCTACGCTAGCTGATGGATCATCCGACTTTGTTATCATCAAGGACACATGGAGAGAATCGACGCGCATGAGCGATGGTGATATATATAGCAGGATTTTCGGGAACAATTCATCTGTCTTTGGCGTCGCAAAGGCTCTTCGTTCTGTGGATCTTGGCCAACATGCGAACGACTTCCACTCTACACTTGCTGCAACGGTCAATGCGACTTTGGGCGTACCGCGGTTCGTTGAAAGAACACACTATAGAACCATCTTGAAATCAATAGGAAAACCTCTATATTTGTTTCGGTGCACGCGTGAGCTCACCGAGGCGATGCGGGATGCGATGAAAGGTAAGAGTACCAGAAGTTGTGCATGGCTTGTTCCTGACATGCGCGCAGGTCTCAGCAATATGTGGCTACGGGGTGTGATGCATCGTGACATCAGTGCATACAATATCATGATCAATGCGGACTGGAAGGAGGGCGACGCTAGAGGCTTCTTGATAGACCCAGAACTGGCGGCGGTGTCCCCTACTCAAGATGACTTGACTTATATCACCGTGGGTCACATCTTCCCGTCTTCGCGGTTTCTCAGCTAATGCAAACCATCAGGGAACATTTCAATTCATGGCAATTGATCGTCTCAAGGAGCATCCGGGCAACCATGAGCCCCATCATGACATCGAGTCCAGCTACTGGGTTCTCCTATGGGTCGTCCTTCGCCACACTGAATGCGAGGTCAAGGAATGGGGTAAGATAAAACCGGGGTCTGAATGCGTCGCCCGCATCTTCGAAGGAGAGAATGGCACTTCCAAAGTCCTCTTTCTTTGCAACGCTGAGGTCGTCGTTCATGGAAACAAGCCACTGACCCGTTTAATGGAGCGTCTGCAATATCTGGTGTCTCTTCGTTATATGAACAAGGTACTACGTGCAAAACTGACGGAGCAGAAAGTGATTCTTCCTGAGCTCACTCACGAGACGGTCATCAAAGAGTTTGAGGAGGCACTTAAATGCGACGGCTGGCCATATGCAGATGGTGCTGTCCCCTTCCGAGTCAACGCTAGAGAGGAGGATACGGTCGCACGGAGAAACATCTTGGAGATGATCAAGCAGACTATTAGCCAGACCAAGTGCAGCGTTGCCAATAGTCAACAGAAGAGCATTTCTCAGACCAAAAGCAAAGGTCCGACTCCGTCTTCGTCTTCGTCGCTGGTTGTCCTCCCCTCCAGTACCTCGGGGCCAAGCGCGAAGGTATCCACTATCACGGAATGCTCGGGAAGGATGGCATTGACATCTGCTCCTCATTCCAACACCAAGATGGAGAGTACTGAAAAATCTAGTGTTGCTACCAAAGGTTCGACCTCGTCGGTGCAAGGCAGTCAATCGAAGACCAAAGCTGGTGGCGAACCGGGGAAGGCTCAACCACTAACAGGGGAAAGTACCCTCCGGAGCACGTCCAAATTGACGAGTATCTCGGGCCCTATTATTACGAGATCATTGACCAAGATCTTGTCATCTTCTTCGAGGGCATCGTCTCAGGCTGGCGCTGCGACTCAGTCACCATCGTCTCCTCGCTATAGGACGCATGTTCATGATGCTAGTACGTCTCGCGCTGCAGACAACGGTTCCACCTTCTCGGTGCCAGGCTCTGACTCGAAGAAGAAAGCCGTCCGAGAACGTGAGGCGGGTAAGGCTCAGCCGCTGAAAACAGAACGAATCCTCCGCAGTGCTTCGCAATCGAAGAGTGTAGCTGGTGCTGTTACCACGAAACCCTTGTCTAGGAATGTGGCACCAGCTCCGCGTCACGGTGATGTGGGGAAGGTCGGCTCCGGGCGAGCTAGTCAATCGAAGACACTCCCATCATACGGGTGTCCTGCGACGAGAGCCGGGATGAGCAGGGCGTCCACGGAAGGAGACAGTTGTAAGATGCAGGGTAGCCGCAGACCTGCTCTCAGTAAGATACCTCGTCTGAGTCGCAGGAGCCCTTAGATGTTTGATAAATGCTCACAGCCATCAGCTGCTCTTACTCTTCTGTTTCTAGGTTTTATTGGTGTTGTGTATCTACTCGTCAATTGTCGTCAGATCCCTTTATATATTCACGCGCTATAATCGTGCAACTACTTGCATTACTGTATGTTATGTTACTCTACAACAATATATTTATGCGAGCTTGGTTTATTTATCGAATCAATCATTGGTCTTCCAAGGACTCCAAGGAACGATCGCTTAGCCAAGCATCCGCGATCTATATTACGGGCACTCGAAACTTCAAAATTTCAGTAACCACAGTATAACCTTCCCAATGAACTGAAAAACAATGGTAACCATATGTCGGCATTGCACGAGAAGTGCTAGGATAGCATACTCATACATTTGTGATACACTTCAATTAATATCCACACCATCCTCAGGGCACGACTTTCAAAGCTTCCTCGAAATCGGCGATAATGTCCTTGATGTTCTCGATACCAGCAGACACCTAGGGGAAACATGAGCGACGAACCAGACAACCGCTAATCCACGTTAGGCCATACCCGTATCAAATCTGGTGTCACCCCAGACGCAAGCTGCTCCTCCGCAGTAAGTTGCTGGTGAGTGGTGGAAGCAGGATGAATAACGAGCGTCTTGGCATCCCCTATGTATCACAAGCTTCATGACCGGGTAAATGGTTAAGGTATTATCGAGTTCACATACCGACGTTAGCAAGATTCGTGGCTAGCTTGAGAGCATCGACCACTGAACTACCGACATCAGCGTCGCCTTTGATGCCGAAACTCAAGACACCGCCAAATGCGTCGGGTCTTAATAACTTCTTCGCTAGTTCGTGCGAGACATGCGACGTCAGACCTGTGTATGAGACCCACTTGACTTTGGGATGCTGTTCGAGATACCTAATGCAGACCCGTAAACAAGTACGTTAACGCAGCTATTGTGGACGCCATACCTCGCCAATTGCAAGGCATTGTCGCAGTGTCTTTGGGCCCTCAAGCTAAGGGTCTCCAGGCCTTGCAACAACAGGAACGATGCGAATGGATTCAGAGTAGCACCAAGGTCCCGTAGTATTTCAGTCCGGACTTTGATGGCGAATGCAGCAGGACCAAGAGCGCTATAAATAAGTCCGTGGTACCCCTCCGAGGGCTCTGTGAAAGAAGGAAATTTGCCTGACTTCGCCCAGTCAAATTTACCTTCAGAGAGTCAGCATTATCGCTTGCAGTCGTCTTCACCCGCCAATTTGCACAAATACTAACCTGCGTCAATGATGACTCCCGCTATCGTGGTTCCGTGGCCGCCGATCCACTTAGTTGCACTGTGTACTATGACGTTGAAAATGTGTTAGCGCTAGTCCGTAACACAACAAAGATACGGACCGACAATATCCGCGCCATAGTCAATCGGACGGATCAGATATCCTCCCATGCCGAAGGTGTTGTCCACAATCAACGGTATGCCGTGTGCGTGCGCAATCTGACCATGCAGCTATGAGCGAAATTGAAGGCGCAATAGAGTAATTTGCTCACGTTTGCGAGATCTGGGATGGGCGACACGTTATACTTAGGATTGCCAATACTCTCGACGTAGATGGCTTTCGTGCGATCATCGATAGCAGCCTCGAAGACCGCAGGGTCGTCCGAGAGAACGAACTTCACTTTGATTCCGTATTTCTTCAGTAACACTGTCATCACCATCGCGTCAGAAATACATGATGCAGCCTAAAGATAAATGTCCAACCTTTGAATTGATTGTATGTCTGCCAGCCGAGTCGGTCAGCCGTCACAAGACCCGAAGAATTAAGGTACCACTTACACCACCGTATAGGTACGAACTGTGACATACCACAATTAGTATTGGTTTCAAATGGTGGAGTGCAGATGTAACTCACGTCGAAACTATATTGTCTCCCAGTCCGGCTATGGCTGAGATTGCCATGAATTGAGCAGCTTGGCCACTGGCTGCCGCGACCGCGGCAATCCCGCCTTCCAGTGCGGCAACCCGCTTCTCGAAAACGTCCTATGGTCGTTAACCGGATTGATGCTATCCCGTCTAACACCTACGACATATGCTACTCACAACCGTGGGGTTTCCAATGCGGGAATAGATGTAGCCGTCAGTCCTGGTGCCACAGAATTAGAAAGGCGGCAGTAATTTGACTTTAGAACTGACTTCAGCCCGAATAAATCTGCGCCGTGCTACAACAGTTTAGTTCCGGTTCTCTTTGACCTCGGTGTGGTCTGACTAACCTGTGAGTTGTTAAAAGCAAAGCTGGTAGTTGCATAGATTGGTTGTGCTCGAGCATTAGTGGCCGGGTCGACATCCTGCCCCGCGTGAAGCTGCAGAGTCTCAAACTCCGGTGTTCTTGATCATTGGCCCTTAATGGAAGCCTTCGGAGACAACATTGCAACGTACCGGTAGAAACGGCTGGTAGCCATACTATGCTCGCCCTTCACTGATCGAAATGGAGGACTATTATCTGTCTTCGTTCCCGCACCAGAAATAGGTGGGATTAAGTACGCCGCCGGTCGACCACATGACGCGATCTGGGTGCTGAGCACGCCATCCAAGAGACATCCCCCGCGTGCATTATGCAATAAGGGAGATATGTCTAGAGTGGCGTAATAACATGTCGAATCCATAATGTCCTCCCTTTGCGCCCGCGCATACTCGTTGTGTGAGTGAGGAGGTACGGAGCCCAGGTGCTACTAGATGAGGATGACCCTGCCGTACGATCTGATACTTTCAGGTAGCATGAAGCTTTGCTGGTCCAAGAGACCTGCATAGAGTCGTAATAGAGATATGAACAACGAGGATGGAGAGAAGTTGCGTAAAGAGCCAGCTTTTTGGATCGGGTATACCATACCGGATCACGAGCGCATCACGAACCGATATAAGTAATTACAGCTAACGACGAACCGATAGAGAACTTCGGATTTCCTGTGCTGCGCGACGCGAAGTAAACCGATTTGTAAAGGGCAATAGCAGCTGAGGCCGAGGTACTGCACTTTTTGTATGCCACGCGCGACGAAGGCAGCGTGGTAGGGAGAATTTCACGGTTTTGTCGTTAGCTGTGAAATTATCAGGATATCAAACGTAGGAAGTAGGACATTAAATAATAGGAGCAAGAAATATTTCCATGGCCCTTGGTCATGAACGTTCTGAATACAGATACTATTATACCGCAGCTGGAGCGTTTGCCAAGAGCACGTTGCCGTTCGTATTACTACACAAGTATCTCTTGGACGCGTTTATAGACATAGCTTGGCAACGCACACGATCCAGCGCTCGGCCAGCAGGCGACCCAACCACTGTTAGTCCCCATGTTCTCTCTCAGACGGAAGACAACGATTCAACTCTGTATCAAACATTCAGTGCCGTATGGTTACTTAGGGCGAACAAGCCTGTGCATAGGGCACCGAAATTCTGTCGTTGTCGCGAGACATGCAAGTCGAAATGCAACACGCAGACCGCGATTGAGGATCCAGAGCGATCCTGAGACCTTGTCTCGCCCAGTAGAGGCTGATGCAAGTACATTCCAGCCTATCAACATTGGCCCACAATTGCCCACGTTTTCTAGCTCGGGTGTAAAGGATGCTGTAGTCACCACTGTAGTCGGTCTGATGATAGGTAAGAGGGATACGAGCGCTATAACAAGCCAACTATTTTCTCGCATCTAAATTGATGAGGGCCGTCTGACATCTGATCTTTCTTACATACATAGTTTTCCTTGGTGGTGTGGCGTATGTATCCTGGTACAAAAAGAGCGTACTGGACAAGGTATTAGCTTCGCGGCGTCTCCCATATGCTCCCTTCTTATCCTTTGGATAGATCGAGAAGTCCTTTACCGCTGGATATGACCCTGCGTTGGAACTTGCCAAACAAGGGAAACGGAGTGCCAAGCGGCGTACGGTAGTATACAACGAGTTCGGAGTCGAGACCGACGTCCCGTGGACCGAGCATCTCAGACGTAAAGAACAAGATCTCGTTGATAGTGTCATCAAAGGTGATGAGACGGGGCATTACTTCGTGTTACTTGGTCCGAAGGTAGTTTCCGACGACTCTCCATAGAGCCGTTGTAGCTGATATAACGAGGCAATCAGGGCGTTGGAAAGGCTACAATGATATTTGACGCCATCCAAGCCATTCAGGCGGATGGCGTCGCTTTCTGTGATGCCCATCCCGATCTCGAAGTATTCAGATTGCGCTTAGGAAAGGCGCTGAACTTCGAGTTCTATGAAGACTCTCAGACTGGTCTGTTCCAAAGAAGAGATCCCAGGGAAGGTCTGTGCCCGTCTATTTGATACCGCATTGTCATTTCTGACTATTGATATTAGGTGGACCCGCATTGGACATTGAAAGGGGTTCGTGTGTAAACTGTTGGCATCTGAAATCGCGTCTGACGAGGCTACCGCAGCAATGAACAAAGTCGAGAAGGTCGCACTACGTTGTATTGAGAAGCGAAAAAAGCCGCTGGTCCTGATATTTAACAATATTCACTTCTTCCATAACGATGAAGAGGGTAGAAATATGCTCCTGCTCCTGCAACAACACGCCGAGTCATGGGCGGCTAGTGGTAATGCCTCAACCTATTAGCCTGTGATAGTATACACTAACGTTCTATTGGTTTAAGGTATCCTGACTATCGTCTTCACCAGGTAGGTTGAGTCCTCCAGAGGAGGAATGGCGGACTAGTTTGGCTGACGGCGCGCAGTGACGATTTCTGGCCCTACCATGTCATGAGTTCGTACCAAATATATTAACTGAGTCATTGGCTGACTATCTTGACAGGGAAATCTGGAAGTCGAATGCAGGTCAGCTCATTCACTCTAAAGTATTTTCCAAAGCTCACGACCCCTTCTAAGGTCCTATCCATCTATGACTTGGACACCCGGGAAGCCATACATGCCTCGTCGAAGATGCGTGTGGATGCCAAACAAGCAGCGCAAAGTGATGAGGACATGCGAGAGGCTGTCCAGATGGTAGGTGGGCGGCTGTCGCACTTGAACAAAATCTCGCGGGCTCGAGAGGTGAATGTGGCCGCGAAGCATATGAAGGATGTCGAGAAGGCGTGGCTCCTGAGTCAGATCGGACTGATTCCGGATTGTGACGACGATGTTATGGACGAGGTGGGTGCGATTTGTTCGCGATGACACTGGTAGTGATGGTCGGCGTAGCAAAAATGGAGCTCTTGCACTTGGCTTCTGCTGAGGGAGTTTGTCAAGCTGAGACAAGAGCAGGAAAAGCTACGTCAGGAGAAGCTCACAGCTGGGGAGGAGGTGGATAACTTGAAATTGCCTTCGATACCTTACGTGAGTGGATTCATATTTAAGATAGTGACTGTCCTCAGCGGAAGAACCAGTGGAGATGTAGGGAGATAATGACTCGAGCGGACTTCATAGAAGGTTCGCATTGCTCTGTTTTCTGCATTTTCTCTCCTCATCCCTGTGACAGACCTGGACAGAGCTAACATCATCGCGATTGACGTGAGTCCAAAAACTGATCGCTGCTCTAATTAGGCTTGACGAAGCGACAGGTACACCACGATGTCCGCCCCGACTCTGAGCTCATCCTCCACGCTGCGCGTGACGTAGTCGAGGCCGAAGGATTCGATGAACTCCTGAACAACGTTCGAGAGAGAATCGATGAGATTGAGGGCCTCCATCGAACAACGGAGCTGACGGTATGAGTCTCCACGATTGCTGTACTCGTGTCTACTCACTCTTCTCCTGTAGTTCAAGGACGTCGACAAAGGCGATAAGATCAGGCTGTCGGTAGACAAGACTGGAGCTTCTCGCATTTAAGGGCAATGCATGATACATACTGGGTAGGTTCACTATGTGCCGAAGTGGTAATCAGGCTTCCAGTGGTCAGCCGTCTATTGTGGCATTTTCCTTCGTATGGTGATTAAACAGGGCAGTTACTCACGAGCTTTTCTTTTCTTTCCTTTGCGAGTGACGCCTGCGTATGCAAGACCATTATCCACGGACACTATTTTTTTTTCTGATTAACCACAGGGTTTCTAATGTTATATATGACCTAGGAATATCCATATTCGCATCTAAAGATTTCGTAAACTCTAAACTAGGTATGTACCTCACCTGTCCTGCCTCCGGCACCATAGTGCCCCGCTCGTGGCAGGAACATGTCTAAGACGCTCCTCCCCAGAGCTCGAGCGATGCTCCGCGGAGCATGCACTGCTTATAATCAAGTCTGCTGTACGACAGTAGCAGTACCCAATACTCATTGATGTCTGTTACGATGTTCTTACGTTACTGGATGTTATATGCTCTATTATCAACGAGCGTCGACTACTGCAACGCATACCCCAGGATAGAGAGCCGAGCTGTAGCAAATGTATCATCGTCCGCCAAAGCAGGGCTAGCATGGCCCAATGGCAATACCGTTGATATGGCTCAGTATCTTAGTACTGAGAAGGTGTCATGGTGAGTTGATAGTGGGCGGATTCAATCTCGAGCGCTGACCACCGCCTAGGTATTATACCTGGAGTCCTGATGAGATCTCCGAAGACTCAGACTTAGAGTTCATACCCATGCTATGGGGGACAAACCAGGAGGACGACTGGACCTCGTCTATAAACGACACTATTCATAGTCGCAAGATCACTGCGGTCCTAGGAATGAACGAGTAAGTTCAGTGGCATACCGCGCCACATTATCCTGACCTACCTGCGAAAGGCCTCAGCAATCAGGACAGTCCAACCTGACACCGCAGCAAGGCGCTGATATGTGGCGCACATATATAGAGCCTCTCCGTGCTCAGGGCATAAGACTTGGGAGTCCGGCTACATCGAGCGCTCCGTCGGGCAAAATCTGGATGCAGGATTGGCTCCAGGCTTGCGATGGAGGATGCACGATCGACTTCGTCGCTCTTCGTACGTTTGTGTAACACTAACTGAATGGATTGATAGCTAAGACTGTACCTAGATTGGTACGATATCAACGTGACGAATTTCATACAGTACGTTGAAGATTTCCACGATACTTTTGGAAAGCCCATCTGGGTTACCGAATGGGCCTGTCAGGTGCGTACGCGTTTTGCACTGTCTCACGCAAGCCTGTCCTTAAACGTTTTCTGTAAGAATTTCAATGATGCCAGCGATCAATGCTCAGTAGCAGAAGTATTCACCTTCTTAAACACGACCCAGTCGTGGATGGACAGCACAGACTGGGTGGAAAGATATTCTTGGTTCGGTGCTATGCGCGACATGCAGGGCGTGAACGAGGTTCGTTCACGTCAACTTTTGCGCTTCTCGACTCAGACAGGACTGACTGCGGGCAGGACGATGCGTTGATGGACGCTTCGGGCGAGATCAACTCACTCGGCAGACAGTATGTTGGTGCTAAGGCGACTGGACCAGTACCGGGCCTGTCAAGTGGTTTACCACTGACAAACCAGCGATGCCAAGGGTCTGGATGAGTCTATGTTACTATTGATGTGGTGGGCTTTGTAGAGGAGTTTATCTGCGTATGGTTTCTTAACGAAGACAGCTATGATGCGATAGTTAAATGATAATCTTGGCGCAACATATGATGTAGAGCTCGATATGTAACTTTGAGTGTCGCCAAATAGGAAAGTTCTGATACATGCTTGACAACAATAGTACCTGGGAGGTACATGATCATCGATAGGCGCATGAACGAAAAATTACTATGATGAAGTCGATGGGACCAAATGCCAATTGAGAGCGCCAGCCAGTCCCGGGTCAGTGACGGGACCGATCGAGGGGCGACACTCTAGGCTGCCCATCCTCGCACATACCATACGACTGTCATCTGTCAAGCCATGGGAACCTACTACATGTGAGAAGAATGTTATGATTTGATCCGCAGATGACGCTTGCCCATATCTTCAGTACAGAGACGCACCTGGTGTAGACGCCCGTCGCTCTCAGAGTAGAGCCTTGGCGACTCAGCGAAGTAGGGAAAATAAAATAGCCATGTGAAATATGACGGAGTCGAAAGTAGAGTCGTTACCGAATGCAATCTGCCTATGGTTAACACAAGGCAGCCCTTTGCAATATCCTACGTATAGGATGCTATCGAAACACTACCTGCTGCGCGAACATGTCGCATAGAGGTGATGTCCGAGGCAAGCAGAAAAAAGTGTAGTAGAGATAACGGTGCCCGCAATTCGAGCCACAGACATACTCATAAAAGCTACAGGTGTTGCACCTACCTATCCAGGGCAAATGAACGATCAGGAGCATACCTCAATTTAGAGCAAAAAATTGGCCCCACAAGGTCTTCACTATCCAGAAGACAGAGAATTCGGTTATCGCGACCAAAAAGTGACCGGTAGGACATGAGAATGAGTTGACGCCTACAGTCGGTACTTTCTCAAATCGTCATCAACTCAGAAGTCTCTGCTTTAGCTCCCTGGCTACAATGGCTGATGCCGGAGAAAGATGGGAAACGGACCACGGTATTTTCTGGAAAGCGCAACTGTGTACTCACCAATATCGTAAGAAATTGAAAATAGCAGCTGTTGATGGGCTATCCAGTAAGAGATAATTTCAAGATAGTTCTGAAGTAGAGACTGCATATTATCAGTATAGATAGAACACCATGAGAAGAATCAGACAGAGAGGCAGCAGTGGTGATCACACACCAGAAACATCAAGTAATGCAGATTATAGACAACACACACGGTAGACCAAAGTTACTGCGATCATCGTTGTTTCTCTACCATAGGAACAGTCGGCGGTACTAGAGAAGGTGGGATGCCTTCATTGGAGGGCCGTCCAATAATCCCTCGGCTAAGGGAGCGATCAGCATTCCCAATAGTATGGTAACTGTCAGCACCGAGAATTGATCGCAGTAAACATCAAAATAAAATTGTCCAGGAAGAAGCGCGAATCAGGGAGCAATAGTCGCGTAGCGAAAGTACTGGCACCGACGCACCTGCGGATTCAAGGTAGTTGCGCACATACAATGTGTTTCCTTTATATCGGATTCCGTGAAGGACCGAAATGCGTGGCTTTAGTCCAATAGAACAACGCGAGGGGCTACGAGAGCAACATCAACAATCTCTCCGAAACCTGGGATACAATCGGTCGGCTGTTTGAAAGAGTCACACGGTGGGGTACATACCACATTTCGACATCTATATTTACGTAGCTGATCTTATTTTATTCAGGTCAGCCTGCGCGGTTGTAAGCCAGTGTTGCATCCCGGTGATGTCAGTGGTAGACAAGTGCATAGGTCACAATACCGGAATGAGGTCGGAACTTGAAGCTTGAGGTGCCGTATCGAGAACATGCCAGTAGGCAATAGCTCCTAATGCAAGCGTATATAGGTTGAATATGTCACACGTCATGCTAAAATAGCTCGAAGACTCACTCTATCTCGAGTTGGATGTCGGCCTTGGAGTATCTACGAGCAATTTTGATGGTTCAAAATACATCAACTTCAAGACAAATCGAACGCCAGCTTGCTCCGCGTGGGACCAACAAACGGCAGCGAACTTGGACGCCTAGGAGAAAGTGACGGTGCGCTCTCAGACTTCTGCGGGACGCGTCGGCAGATATTGATATCCGTGTTTATTGTTCAAGTCTCGAGGCTCTGCTGACAGTCACCCTGATGCTGACAACACTGGCAGGCTATTAGGAAAGGCAGTTCATCACTCGAAGGAAACACCGACAGTCTCGAGTCTCGACGGCTTCGCACTGCCTATTATTCTCACGCTCACCCATCTTTAGATCTATGCACCGATGCGGCACTGTGGCGTCTATACTGCCTTCTACGCACCGATATTTCAGCATATCGTTATGAAAAGCAATGTCTCTATTGATATATTTTTGTTTAGTCTCACACATACAACAGCCAGAGCAAGAATGCTGTCAATCAAACGTACAACTCATTTGCAACTTCTCTGTGATCCGGATGAGAAAAGAGGAGTTAGTAGTTCCTGGGGTTTGTGTTATAAAATGTCCCTGGTTGGCTGCAGAGTCATCACCCTGCTCTGCCTTCCCCGGCAGTACAAAGAGATCCTTCCCGTCCGCGTCTCTTCCCGCTGATCTTTGCTTCTTTTCGGTCACCTCGACGTCCAGATCTCGGTCTGCTGATCCTCTCGTCATGGCCGAACACACATCTTCCACAATTGACCCGGAGAAGGGAACATTCGACAACGTCGTCTCATTTCCAACTACTGATGCCAGACTGTCCCTCACTTACGTGGATCTGAAAGACGGCAAGCCTACCACCGATATAGTGACCAAGACCGAGGTGACCGTGCCTGCTTCGGCACCAGCACCAAAGAAGCCTGCTCCAGGGAAAGGGACATGGAAGCGGGCTAGTCGCTGGACGCGTTTTCTTCTCTGGTACAATGCGTATCGGTATGTTCTTTGTTGACAATGCGGCTGGTTGCCTCCATTGAAACGTGCATCATAGGAAACTTTGCACCGTAGTCGTTACTTTCAACTCAATTGCCATCTTACTTGCAGGTTTGGATGTCTGGCATTATCCAAGGAAGTCGACCGGTTCATTTGCGGTCGGTAATCTTTGGGTAGCGATTCTTGTCCGGAATGAGCTTTTTGGCCGATTCCTGTATCTCACAGTTAACACACTCTTTGCAAAGGTGGGAATATATAATTTGTAGCGGTCTAGTTTACTGACTTTAATGTCTTAGTGGGCACCTCTGTGGATCCGCTTGGCCTGCACATCCACGCTTCAACACCTGGGAGGCATTCACTCTGGATGTGCATCTTCTGGATTTGCATGGTTGATCTTCCGCCTGGTGTTGATATTCAAAGACCAGAAGGATGAGCACAAGGCTATTCTTGCTATGGGCGTGGTAACTACTGTTGCAGTTGCTATCACCATTGTCAGTGCCTTCCCCTGGATTCGGAATAACCACCATAAGTAAGAAACGTTGCTCAACGTCAACGATTCACTTTCTCATTCTCTGTCCTCAGTGTCTTCGAATGCCATCATCGGTTCTTGGGATGGTGAGTATTCTTTGTCTCAGAAGAGGATTCATTAGTTGAAATTATATCCACAGGACATCTCTGGGAGCTAGTAAGCCTCATACTTGGGTTTTCCGTATAGCAGCGTTGACCAACAATCAACAGCCTGGATATTCGTGATGCTGGGAGACAGCTACGACCTTGGAACACATTCGTGGGATCCTCACCGTGTCCAAGTGCTTCGCCACCAAGACTTCTGGTTTGCCATTGGCATGACCACATTGTGAGTATCCGGGTGATGCCAAATGTTACTTGATACTGACTTCCATGAAGCATTGCTATTCCTTGGATAACGACCCGCAAAGTAAAGGTCGAAGTAGAGATTGTATGTGGCAAAGTTTCGCGGTCTTGTCAAGGGATACTGACCTAAGACCAGCCCTCGCCCAAGGTCGCCGTTCTTAAGTTCGAGCGCGGTATGCAGCAAGGTCTACTGGCAAGAATATCTCGCTCAGCTGTCATGGAGTACCATGCATTCGGTATCATCTCGTACGTCAGCAATGAGTTCTCCGTTTCCCACGACTCACTTGTCCCTCGTCAGTGAGGGAACCCACGCAAAGTATCACTACCTCATATGCGGTGTCCAGGGTGACTTCACGAAGAGCCTTGTTAACAACCCTCCGAGCCATATTTGGACACGCCAGTTGAAGGTGAAATACTATTTTTCTTGCCCTTCAACTCCATTGCTGATCTAGGCCTCGGGATAGTTCGCGGGCGTCTCAAACACGTCTACGTTATACAAGCGGTAAGTTCTGCATCATCAGTTCCAGATAGCGCACCATATTCATTGGCTTGGTAGTGGTATTCGTGTCTGCACAGGTACTGGTCTCGGAGCCGCGCTATCGACTTGCATACAGGTATGTCTCCCGCAGTAGCTCCTAGTTCACCATCTCACTGCCTCGTTCATCAGAGTCCCAATTGGTCAGTTTCGTCATTTTAGTAGACGCACACCATCGTCAATTTATCAACGCCTGTCTGCAGGTACTTGATCTGGATCGGTTCTGATCAGGAGAAGACATTCGGCCCGACTATCTCTGGCTTGATCCACCGCCACCTAGGTCCAGAGCGCTATTGCCTTTGGGACTCGAAGCAGCGAGGTGAGAGATCAGCACTTTAGGTGGAATTGACACCTCTTCCTTACTATTCCTATCAGGTGGCCGACCGGATGTAATGAAGCTGGTCAAGGAGACCTACGCAACATGGAATGCAGAGGTCGTCTTCATTACGTCCAACTACCAGGGTAACCAAGAGATCATGGAGGGATGCAAGGAAGCCGGGATACCAGCCTTCGTAAGTCTCGGCTCGGTGATGAGCTGCGCCAAGGTTGCTGACACGGTTGTTCGACAGGGAACCCTGTGGGATTTCTAACTACCCATTTTGCGAGACTGCACTTGGCCTGTACTCGCAATTCATCATAGAAGCAGGATCGAAATAATTCTGCAATTTAATCTCGCGTCAGGCCACGTAGACAATATATTTTTAGAGCACTGCATACCATATATAATCTTGTAGATGAGCCGTATTAGTTCATGTCGTCCTTGCACCAGCTGGAGCTCTGCAGGACCTATATAAACCGCCATGGTGAAATTCTGCTTGAGAGACTCGTGGCCGCATTGATCGCATTTCGATTTCCCCCAAATTGTTTGTTCGTGCTTGTTGATAACTTTCGCAGCTCCTGACCGTCCTCTACATTGCGACAACAATTCTATTCAGAACTGATTTCCATGATTCGCGTCTGGCCTTCGATTTACAGGAGCTCTCGATATTGTGCACAGTACTCGAGTCTTTCAAGATTGACGAGGATAGCGAGAAAAATGACGAGTCTTTTGCCTCAGAATCCCTTGGTTTGGATAGACTGCGAGATGACGGGGTTGAATTACAAGCGAGACAAAATCATGGAAATTGCTGTGTGTGTCATTTGTTCCGAACAGATTCATTGCATCATTGTTACTGCAACCTCAGGTTCTTATCACGGGCGGTGACCTCGAGATAGTCGACGAAGGCATTGAATATGTCATTAAAGTGGACAAGGAATATCTCGACCAGTATGACTCCTCTTGTTTTATCTATGGATCTTGGACACTGACTGAAGATCTCAGAATGGACGCATGGTGCACGAAGCAGCATGGATCGGCATGTATCCCTAGTGCCTTGCTCAGGAACATGCTTGTCTTACCCAGTGGCTTAGTCCGGTCTCACCCAAGCATGCTTGGAATCACCTCACACTACGGAATTTGTCGCAGGGGAGGTACTCGACTACGTCAAGAAATGGGTGCCTGAGCCTAGGACTGCGGTGTTGGCAGGCAACTCTGTCCATGCAGATCGGGCTTTTCTTGTAGAGGAAATGCCGGAGGTGGTCGATTATTTGCACTATCGGTCATCCGTCTTCTTTCTTAGTCTGTGTTGTGCTGATATCTGTCAATACGTGTAGCATTGTCGGTACGCCTACAGCGTTCGAATCTCCATAACTGCCTACTGATGTGTACTATACAGATGTATCGTCGGTCAAGGTACGTTCATGAGTAGATTATCAAGCTCAAGTCTTGCCAACTCCGTTTTAGGAACTTTGCCGCAGATGGTATCCATCCCTACCGCGCCCCGACCTCAAAATTGAAAGCAAGCATCGGTAGGTGATTCCGTGAAATTTCCACGGTCATGCAGTTAGCTAATCAGCCTTGTGAAGGGCTTTGGACGACATTCAAGGGTCGATCAAAGGTAGGGCCATCGTTGTGCTGAGTCCCGTATGCCATGATACTGTCGCACTGACATACTTCTTAGAGCTACGTTATTACCGTGACAGTGTATTTATTTCACCAGAATCACGAACTTAGCATGGCACGTCTTCCTGCCGAAGTTTATCTTCGAACCGACCCAGGTGCTGTCTACATGCAAAACTTCCGTCTCAGGCTCATCATTGGGAGCACCGTTCCTATGTACACGTCACTGCACAGCCCCTTCCCATACTTGTCAACAATGGAACAAACATTGAATGGGTTGTCAGGTTGTACGACAGACTGAAAGGTTGAGTGGGCGAGGTAGACGCAAGGACAAGCTGAAGATCTGATTCTCGGTGAGTGCGTATCTCATGGAGACTGCCAGGTATGTGTTAGTCTACAGAATATCTCACGTCTTTACCTCACCAATCTCCTGGATGACTCGAGCGGCTTATGAACTAGTCAGACCTCTCTTGTTCCGTGTACCAGTGAGTACATGAAGGCCAGCTTCCGTGGCTTGCATTGTTGATACCCCTTCCTTTGTGTCCTTTTGTCATCCCATAAGCCGGAGACACAAGACTCTGGTGGTAATTCCTTGCCGCAGTTACTATTGGTCCTGAGGGTATATTTGCGGAGGAATCGCGTGCAGTCATCCTCATCAAGAAAGATGCCATGATGGTCGCAATATTTTCGTAATGAGCATCCTCGTAAGCCCCGGAGTATGCCAGCTGCAGTCGGGGTCTATATTCTTTATGGATAGTACCGCCGCCGTTGACGAGAGGACCTCTATAACACTGTTAGCAGACGTCCCTCTAGTGCTAATGGTTTGTGATAGCTTGAGCCACAATGACGACGTCCTCTACAGAGATAGGTCATCTGGCTCACGATTCATCCTGGAGAACCTCGACAATACATCCAGCGATGAAGCGGACCTACAAATGTATGTCACTATGCACCTGCATCTTGTACTAGTCCACTGATGACTTGCTTATAAGCAGTAGTGTCACGAATCTCAGGTGTAATTACGGTAGGTGAGTATCCCTATTTGTTGAAGTGGAGTCTGACATGACACGAAATGCGCCGTAGGGTAAGGTGAATCATCTTCCTGTGATATGAGCAAACCTTCTGGAAGGCAAACTACCGACGGTTTCGGGAATCAGAGCTTCTGGACTCGGCAATAATGTCGCGGAGGGCCTCCTGTCTGGCATGGGTAGGTGTGCTGCAGGATAGATGAGTTCCTCGTAGGGGTCCTTGGGGTTTATGAAGAAGGGGCTAGCCGCTAGCAACGTGGAAGACGTAGTTGACGCCTGGACGAGGAGTGTCAGCCGTCAGTAACTGCAAGTGTACGACTCCATACCTTTTACGGCTTCCGTGAACGACTCCTTCTTCTGTACATTCTTGACTTCAACAGTCTCGAAGCGGTCGCCCGCCTTGAAGGTGACGTGCAGCCTCTGGGCCTTGGTCTGGCTGCGGACTGTGCCCCGAACGTACCAGCCCTTCTCCAAGAGCTGCTGAGCAATATGGGCACCGATGTAGCTGGTGGCACCAGTGATGAGAGCCTTTTGTGAGGTAGAAGCAGACATTGCGTTGTGCACAGATAGATTAGTGACAACGCAAAAAAGGTAAAGAAAGATAAAGGAGGCCCACCCTCGTCCTCGCTCGGATTTACAGTGTGGGCTGAATCAAAGCCTGGCTGCAAAAAATGGTTGTTCCTCGGTATGGATGGTTCATGACGACGCACGGCT
Source organism: Neolentinus lepideus HHB14362 ss-1 (assembly GCA_001632425.1). Lineage (NCBI taxonomy): Eukaryota > Fungi > Basidiomycota > Agaricomycetes > Gloeophyllales > Gloeophyllaceae > Neolentinus > Neolentinus lepideus. Next base: position 100,885 of record KV425584.1, on the reverse strand, counting down.
CGCGATGACCTTGTGAGCAACTATCTTCTGTCATCTTAGTATTATGGATCAAGTGTCGACCAGTCTTGACCCAGCATGTGGTCGACCGGCGGCGTACTTGATCCCACCTATTCCTGGTGCGGGAACGAAAACAGATAGTCATCCATTTAGATCAGTGAAGGGCGAGCATATTATGGCCACCAGCCGTTTCTACCGGTACGTTGCAAGGTTGTCTCCGAAGGTTTCCATTGAGGGCCGATGAACACCGGAGTTTGCGACTCTGCAGCTTCACGCGGGGCAGGATGTCGACCCAGCCACTAATGCTCGAGCACAACCAATCTATGCAACTACCAGCTTTGCTTTTGACACCTCAAAGGTCAGTCTGATCATACCGAGGTCAAAGAGAACCGGAACTAAACTGCTGTAGCACGGCGCAGATTTATTCGGGCTAACGTGAGTTCTAAAGTCAAATTACTGCCGCCTTTCTAATTCTGCGGCATCATGACTGACGGTTACATATATTCCCGTATTGGAAACCCCACAGTTGTGAGTATATGTCGTAGTTGCTAGACGGAATAGCATCAATCCGGTTGACGATTATAGGACGTTTTCGAAAAGCGGGTTGCCGCACGGCCCGCACTGGAAGGCGGAATTGCTGCGGTCGCAGCAGCTAGTGGCCAAGCTACTCAATTCATGGCAATTTCAACCATAGCCGGACTGCGAGACAATATAGTTTCGACGTGAGTTACGCATCTGATCTGTGATCCACCATTCGAAACCATTCCCAATTGTGGCATGCCACAGCTCATACCTATATGGTGGGGTAAGTGGAACATTAGTTCTTCGGGTCTCGTGACAGCTGACCAGCTCGGTTGGTAGACATACAATCAATTCAAAGGTCGGAGATTTATCTTTAGGCTGCATCATGTATTGCTGACGCGATAGCGATTACAGTGTTACCGAAGAAATACGGAATCAAAGTGAAGTTCGTTCTCTCGGACGACCCTAAAGTCTTTGAGGCTGCTATCGATGATCGCATGAAAGCCATCTACGTCAAGAGTATTGGCAATCCTAAGTATAACGTGTCGCCTATCCCAGATCTCGCAAACGTGAGCAAATTACTCTATTGTCCCTTAAATATCGCTCGTAGCTGCATGGCCAGATTTCGCACGCACACGGCATACCGTTGATTGTGGACAACACCTTCGGCATGGGAGGATACCTCATCCGTCCGATTGACTATGGCGCGGATATTGTCGGTCCGTATCTTTCTTGCGTTGCGGACCAGTGCTAACACATCGTCAATGCATCAGTCCACAGCGCAACTAAGTGGATCGGGGGTCACGGAACCACCATAGCAGGAGTCATTGTTGACGCAGGTGAAGATTTGCGGGTGAAGATGACTGCAAGTGTTAATTTTGACTGGGCGAAGTCAGGCAATTTTCCCCCTTTCACAGGGCCCTCGGAGGGGTATCACAGACTTGTTTATAGCGCTTGGTCCTGCAACATTCGCCATCAAAGTTTGGACTGAGATATTATGGGATCTCGGCGCTACTCTGAATCCATTCGCATCGTTCCTGTTGTTGCGAGGTTTAGAGACCCTCAGCTTGAGGGCTCAAAGGCACTGCGATCATGCCTTGTAACTGGTGAGGTATGGCTATTGTTGCAAGATCTAGAGACCCTCAGCTGCAGTAGGCATCTCGAACAGCATCCCAAAATCAAATGGGTCTTATACACAGGTCTGACGTCGCATGTCTCGCGCGAAGAAGTTATTAAGATCCGACGCATTTGGCGGTGTCTTGGGCATCAAAGGCGACGCTGACGCCGGTAGTTCAGTGGTCGATGCTCTCAAGCTAGCCGCGAATCTTGCTAACGTCGGTATGTAAAATCGGTAACACCTCCACAATTTACCCGGTCATGACGCTTGTGGTACGTAGGGGATTCCGAGCCACTCGTTGTTCATCCATGCTGCTTCCACGACTCACCAGCAATTTACTGCTGAGGAGCAGCTTGCATCTGGGGTGACATCAGATCTGATACGGGTATGTCATAACGTGGACTAGTGGTTGTCTGATTTCTCGCTCATGCTTCTTAGGTGTCTGCTCAGTGCTGGTATCGAGAACATCAAGGAGATTATCGCAAATTTTGAGGCAGCTTTGAAAGTCGTTCCCTGAGGATGGTGTGGATTTTAGTTGAAGTGTATTAAAAATGTATGAGTATGCTATCTTAGCGCTTCTCGTGCGATGCCGACCTATGATGCCCATTCTTTTTCAGTTCATTGGCAAAGTTTACTGAATTCTGAAGTTTCGAGTGCCCGTAATACAGATCGCCAATGCTTGTTAACCGGCTAAAAGTAGTCTTCAGAGAACGGGACTAGAACGGTAACGAACTGGCCCGGCGAGCCGTCGCTCGCACCTTCTCAACATATCGCTTTGCTATGCCTCCTTCAGTATCAACACCAGCTCGTCGATACTATCGACCTCAAACTCAATAGCGATCGTTCCTTGGAAGACCAATGATTGATTCGACGATAAATAAACCAAGATCGCATAAATATATTGTTCTAGAGTAACATAACATACAGTAATACAAGTATTTGCACGATTATGTCGCGTGATATAAAGGAATCTGACGACAATGGACGAGTAGATACACAACATATACATAACCTACAAACAGAAGGGTAAGAGCAGCTTATGACTGCGAGCATTCATTAAAACTAGCACACCTAAGGGCTCCTGCGGCTCAGACGAGGTAACCTACTGATAGCGGGTTTGCGGCTACCCTGCATCTCACAACTGTCCCCTTCCGTCGACTCGGACGTCCTGGTCGTTCTATCACTCGTCGCAGGACCTTCGGATAATGGTAGCGTCTGGGTGATCCCTTCGACCTTCCTCGATTGAATAGCTCGTCCGGAGCCGATGTTCCCCACACCACCGTGACACGGAGCTGGAGCCACATTCCTGGACAAGGGTTTCGTGGTAACAGCACCAGCTGCACTCTTCGATTGTGAAGTACTGCGGAGGGTTCGTTCTGCTGTCGGTGGCTGAGCCTTGCCCGCCTCACGTTCTCGGATGGCTTGCTTCGAGTCTTCGCCTGGCACTGGGAAGGTGGAACCCTTGGCTGCAGCGCGAGATTGACTAGCATCATGAATCTGCGTACCAATGCGAGGAGACGATGGTGACTGAGTCGCAGCGCCACCCTGAGACGGAGCGTTCGAAGAAGATAACAAGATCTTGGACAACGATCTCGTAATAACAGGACCCGAAATACTCGTGGATTTGGACGGGCTCCGGAGGGTACATATCCCCGTCAGTGGTCGAGCCTTCCCCGGTTCGCCACTAGCTTTGGTTTTGTATTGACTGCCTTGCACCGACGAGGTCGAACCTTTGGCAACAACGCCAGATTTGCCAGTACTGTCCATCTCGGTGGAACGAGGAGCAGATGTCAATGCCATCCTTCCCAAGCCTTCCGTGACAGTGGCTACCTTCGCGCTTTTCCGCGAGGTACTGGCGGAGCGGACGCCCCGTGACGAAAGCAGAGCCGGGCCCTTGCCTTTGGTCTGAGAAATGTTCTTCTGTTGAATCTCGGCAACGCTGGACTTGGTCTGGCTGACATTCTGCTTAATCATCTCCAAGATGTTTCCCCGCGCGATTGTATACTCCTCTCTAGCGTTGAAGGGGAGAGCACTGTCCGCATATGGCCAGCCATCAGAATTAAGTGCCTCCTCAAACTCTTTGATGACCGTCTCGTGAGTGAGCTCAGGAAGAATCACTTTCTTCTCCGTCAGTTCTGCGCGTAGTACCTTGTTCATATAACGAAGAGACACCAGATATTGCAGACGCTCCAGTAAACGGGTCAGTGGCTTGTTTCCATGAACGACGACTGCAGCGTTGCAAAGAAAGGAGATCTTGGAAGTGCCATTCTCTCCGTCGAAGATACGTGCGACGCAGTTAGACCCTGGTCTTGTCTTTCCCCATTCCTTGACCTCGCATTCAGTGTGGCGAAGGACGACCCATAGAAGAACCCAGTAGCTGGACTCGATGTCATGATGGGGGGCATGGTTTCCCGGGTGCTCCTCGAGACGATCAATTGCCAGGAATTGAAATGTTCCCTGATAGTTTGTGTATTAGCTGAGAAACCGCGAAGACGGGGAGATGTGACCCACGGTGATATAAGTCAAGTCGTCTTGAGTAGGGGAAACCGACGCCAGTTCTGGGTCAATCAAGAAGCCTCTAGCGTCGCCCTCCTTCCAGTCCGCATTGATCATGATGTTGTATGCACTGATGTCACGATGCATCACACCCCGTAGCCACATATTGCTGAGACCTGCGCGCATGTCAGGAACAAGCCATGTACAAGTTGTGGTACTCTTACCTTTCATAGCGTCCCGCATCGCCTCGGTGAGCTCACGTGTGCACCGAAACAAATATAGAGGTTTGCCTATCGATTGCAAGATGGTCCTATAGTGTGTTCTTTCAACGAACCGCGGGACACCCAAAGTCGCATTGACCGTTGCAGCAAGTGTAGAGTGGAAGTCGTTCGCATGTTGACCAAGATCCACAGAATGAAGAGCCTTCGCGACGCCAAAGACAGAAGAATCATTCCCGAAAATCCTGCTATATATATCACCCTCGCTCATGCGCGTCGATTCTCTCCATGTGTCCTTGATTATAACGAAGTCCGATGATCCATCAGCTAGCGTAGCGAGCCAGACACGGGTACCGCGGCCGAACATAGTCCTCGAAGTAAAAATGGGAAGTCCCATTGTCAGGTATTCTTCGCTTGGGTCCCCTGGTTCCTTCCCGGGCATTTCGAGGTAAGTGCTATCTGCGAGCAAAGTGTTGGAGGACGTGAGGCCCTCATACTTTGGTACAAGGTTTTTCCGCCTCGCTTCCTCATACTTCTCGTCGATGGTGAGGACATCCTTCGGTTTGTCGTCCAGCACGGTCGGATCGCGACCGGCATGTCCATGCAGAGAGAGTCCGTACAGGAGTCGGATCAACGGAGTTGAATCCTCTTGATAGTAGAACGACTCCGAGACCAAGAGCACTGACCGATCCCATCTGAAAAAACGAGCATGCTTCCCGAATATACCGATACCCAGAAAGTAACATCGCGGCCTGTAGCTGAGAGCAATGGCTGTGTACTCCTGGATCTGATTCCACACCTCTACATTGCTCAAGTATAACTTGCCGGTGTCATTCTCATGGAAAGGATCGTCGCTGTCTTGCCGTTTGACTTCGATAAAGACGTCAGAAGCAGCCCAATGTTCTCCCAGATCTCCCCAGGTTATGGTGAGATCAGGCGCCAATGCGGGGCCACCCGGATGGCCTGAATGTCTCAGCGATGATGTATTCTGAGGAGTGAAGACGAGATTGTATGGCTTGCGCGCGAGCTTCAGTGCATACATCTATTGTCATAGTCAGGCAGGATACAAAGGGGAGAACAAATGACACGCACCACAGGACCATACATTGACTTCTCTGCCACATTGGGCCCAGTGGGCACTTTCCCTAGAGCTGCGTGGAAGTTCTTGGGCGACTTGATCCGAGTCACCTCCTCATGTTTATCGGGAAATGTCCAGAGTAGGAATTGAGAGAGAGAGACAGGCCCATGGGAGTGTTTAGAACCCTCTTCACCAGCCCACTTTCTATGAGTATAGTGTTCCACCTTCGAAGACTTACAATCTCCAATAGATCCAAGCTTATGTTGAGAAGGGCGGTGCAGGACGTTCGAGTAATCCAGTTCCGAAGGCACATTCCCAGAGCGCACGTCGAAAGACACAGATTCAGAAGGAGTAGCAGATTCCATCATGTCAGACTTTCCAGGTCAGAACAGCCGGGGCGAAACGTACCGAATCGCAGAGCGTGCTAGATCTTATAGAGTCCCAGCTCGCGTTTGCCATGATGCAGATGTGGTTTCCAATACCATTCAATGTTGATCTTTCATCAACGCTCGTTGCAGTGCAACGGCTTTGTGTCCTGCCACACAGCGGAGAAGCCAAGAGACGTGTGAAAGCCGAAGTTCCGACAATGATGGGATACGCGCGATCAGTCACGTGACATCACAACGTCACGGTTCGACCACAGCCTCGGCTCTTTCTGCCACAAAATTCTGTGTCCGCAGTGCCATGCCGCAAATAACAATGCAGTGAGCTACGCGTTACATATTAATTTGATATAGTACACCATGGCGTGTACATGTGCCGGAGCATATGTTGGAGGCCATGCTTTATCCAATCTCTATTGGTCTCCACGTCAGCCACTCGGACCGTAACCACGTGCATTCCCAGCGTTGCCACAGCGGCTCGTCACAGTGACGATGCAAAAAAGGTAAAGAAAGGTAAGGGGTTCCCACCCTCGTCCTCGGTGGAATTTATAATGCTGAATCGAAGCCTGACTGCACAAAATGGTTGTTCCTCGGCATGGATGGTTCATCACGACGCACGCTTCACAATGACCTTGTAAGCAACCATCTTCCGTCATCTTCGTACATATTACGGATCAGGTGTCGATCACAGACCGGCGGCGTACTTAATCTCACTTATTTCTGGTGCGGGAACGAAGACAGATAGTCCTCCAATTCGATCAGTGAAGGGCTAGCATAGTATGGCTACCAGCCGTTTCTACCGGTACGTTGCAAATGTTGTTTCCGAAGGCTTACGTTGAGGTTCGATGATCAAGAGCACCGGAGTTTGAGACTATGCGGCTTCAAGGGCAGGATGTCGACCCTGCCACTAATGCTCGAGCACAACCAATGTATGCAACTACCAGCTTTGCTTTTAACAACTCACAGGTTAGTTTGATCACACCGAGGTCAAAGAGAACCGGAACTAAACTGTTGTAGCACGGCGCAGATTTGTTTGGGCTGAAGTTAGTTCTAAAGTCAAATTACTGCCGCCTTTCTAATTCTGCGGCATCATGACTGACGGTTACATATATTCCCGTATTGGAAACCCCACAGTTGTGAG